>JAKUCV010006922.1:3178-199133 GCA_028386065.3 Turnera subulata | reverse complement strand
AACAATAAGATAACGCATTGAGCTCAAACAATACGAGCTATAATACAATAAAACATTTATGTGATGGTGTGTGATTCTGATTTGCTTGTATGCTGTACTTGTGCTCGTGAGCTACTCACCCTACGAGCATGACTTCACTTTCATGTATATTTAGACTTTTAATGTTCACTGAGTAGGCGACTCACATAATCGCCACCGTCGTTTTTCAGACTTTAGTTAGCGTGCAGACTCACTTATACCTTCGACTCGGAGATCAGACGCAGTCACTTCAGCAGGTAGTTGTGCATTATCTCTTGGTGGGATCCATAGGGCCATATGCATGTTATTTTCTATCTTGAGTTTTATTATTATTCTCATCTTCCGCTGCATGTTAAATAACTCGAGATGTCATAAATATTTGTCTCTATATCGGCAGTTAGCCGGAGTTGATTTTTGTGATATTATGTCGGCATGATGCCGTGATGGCTTACGACTTGTTAAGCCGGTTGGTCCCATTTACTTTTATGACATCCCGTTGTTAATACATTTTCATGGAAAATGTTTGTATGCCGAAGCATCGGTTTTTTTTGTACCCCGGGTTTCAAGAGTATTTTGGTAACTTTTTTTCATTTAATTATTCTATTTTTATTTAATTGGGGTACGGGCTTCCACACTCTGTGTCCCCATCTTCTTCTACCTTACTCTCTCTTCTTCTCCTTTCCTTACCCAGCATCACCACCACCAGCAGCACCAATCAGCACCGCTTCCTCACTGTACGCGTCACCCGAGTCAAATCCGAGAGGAAAAAGGCCCACCCCGACATCGGCACAATCGGTTTTAGTTATCCCTTAATCAATCTAACAGAAAGCATGATGGGAATTTTTTGATGGGTATTACCTGGGTTTGTTTGTAAGAAAAGAAAGCATCCCTGTTTCATCCTCTAATGCCAGACGTGGGTTTTTGGATAATGGATTTAGGGGTAGGGGGCATGGGTGGTTGGTGTTGGTGGTGATGGGTGTGGTGTCGTGGTGGTGATGGGTGCGGTGTCGTGGTGGTGGTTGCTTGGTTGGTGGTGGTGTTGGTGGTGATGGATGTGGTGTGGTGATGGTGGTGGTGGTGGTGGTGGTTGTTGCTTGGTTGGTGTCGGTGTCGGTGTCGGTGTTGGTGTCGGTCTTGGTGGTGGTGGAGGCGATGGTGGTGGTGGTGGTCATCGTAGGAGTGTTGCTTTTTTATTTTTTTTATGTTAAAATTATTCATTTTTTTATGTTAAAATTATTCCTTTGTATTAGTTATTAGTTTTGTAGAAATTAATAAAAACTAGATATAAATAATTTTGTTTTATTTTTTGCAAAAAATAAAGAAATTATTGAACGGACGAGATATTGCCATGTGTCTTTCATCCACGAGTTTCCGTTAAGCCTGATAACGGAAACGGAATCGGGTCAACCGTAGGGGGTGAATTGCGGAATTAGAAAGTTTAGGGGGTCAAATACCTGTTTTTTTAGTACAGGGGGTGATCCATTTTTGACCGAAAGTTCAGGGGGTAAATCTTAATGAAGCCCATCAACTACCCCAAGATCAAAATTGGATGTTGCCTAATCCCTCATGGGAATTGCTATTTTTCGTAGACCGTGACATTGGTTGTCCCAATATTAGCATTTTTTATGTACAAGCTTGGATTTTTTTTTCAGTGGCGAACACAAGCTAGATTTTTTTTTTCTTTTGAGAAACAAGCTAGATTTTATATTAGTTACACTTATCATGCGTATTTTTTTCATTTCACATTATTTCACATTCAACTCTTCAGCTCTCTATCTTCTTTTTTACTTTTTTGAGGAATGTCCTATGTCAACTTACCTTTAAAGAACATCAACGACACACCGATCTAAATTAAGGTATGAGAAGAATCATAAATATTTATTCATACTAAATTTTTTAGTTACTGGAAGGGTCTTAATTAATTTAATGCTAAAAATTAATACTAAAAAAACTTATAGTGAAAACATTAACTTATAAAAAAACTTATAGTGAAAACATTAACTTATATTTCACTCGCTTAAGTTAGTCTCTTTTCATCCGATGTGGGACACTTACTCGCCATTTGAATACCTAATAATCTTCTCTTTAAGTGTGAGTTTCTTCTACGTCTTGCTATCACTTGTTAGCGTTGGGAGTAGCCCGCAAATCGGGGAGGAAACAAACGAGGCCCAAGTGAGACCCACACTCGTGGACTTAGACGCCACATAGTAACCCAAAACTTTAAGGCATTGGATACATGGGTCATCTCCACTTATATTTCATTCATTTGATCTCTTTTCATTCGATGTGGGACACTTACTCACCACTTAAATACCCAACAACGCCACCATTAGAGCTACACCTAGCTAGAGACCCGCGTCAATAGCTCCAATCCTAATATAAATTATAAAAAATCAATATCTTCGATTAATCTTAAAGCGACTGGTATTAAAGTACCATGCATGCAAACCGAAAAGAGATCAGTTTTCTATAATCCGCATTTTCATTAAATATATATGCACAATATTCACCGGAAAATTTAAGGAAAAACGTTATCATGGTTCATGGTTCATGACGAAGTACAATACATACATATAAACTTTTCGTAGAAAGTAATAAAATAATTTGAAGTGTTTGACTACCCAGTACCACTAGTGGTGCTCAAATATTTATGAGTGTTGTCTAATTCCACAAAATGGTGCGCCATTAAACAGACTAAAGGGATAATTCAGGGATAATTCTTAATGAACATAAGATTCTTAATGAACATAAGATTATCCCCAAATTAGACCTGCTCTAGTTTAAGATGACAAAGTGAAGTGTTCTTTTCACTTCGAAAAAAAAGCTCTTTTCACACAGTAACTAAAGAACCAAAATGGATTCTCTATGTTGTTAGGAATCAATACCAAAATACCAACTAAAGGATGTTGTCGTCAATATAAAGTTGGTAGACATCAGTGGAGAATGATATATATTTCAATTCTACTCGGATAGGTTAGACAAGACTGATGAATCAGATGCTATATATGCACATTTTCGTAGTGTGAAGAAAGCAACGGCTGGTTTAATCTTTCAGCTCAACTAACCTATTTTTCTCGCAGTTTTTTTTTTTTTTTTACTTGCTTGTGTTTCCACATTCCAACCTTACAAATTGAGATGTGTGATTTTGAGCAGATGCGCTGATATTCTAAGTAGCAGTTGGGAAATTATGTAAGAAAATAATTTTGTAGCCATTGACTTCCAAGTGTTTTACTTTGGTGGCCTGTGAAATTAATAAGATTTTACAAAATGTATTTACAAAGGTGTGTATAGCCAAGTATAACAAGCATTTAACAAAAGGCATATACGAGAAAGGGAAAAAAAGTAATGCTACACGATTAAGTATCTTATATCTTAGTTGCAAATTACTAGCTTTTAAAGAAGATTTGAAAATGACTTTTCTTATAACAATACTCCGAAAGGGAAAAGTCTGGCGAAAGGAAAAATAACATCTCCTGTCATGCATTTCAATTTAATTAGAATATTCATTAAATTAAAAAGCTCAACTCAAATCCAATATAAAAGAAATAGAAAACAAAAGATGATACACAAATTTGGTTGTTCATGTTCTACTGTGTTTGGGACCGACGGGTCTTCACCTTGTACGATTAATGTTTATACTGTTTGGTAGTCTTTTTTTTCCCTGGATGGGAGGATGTTTAACTTTAAAACAACTACCGTAAACTGGGGGTCTAGCCATATGGGATGAGGATGATATCACTAATATTTCTTTGTTTTTTCTTAATCAAAAGAGAGCAGTGGAGCGTCCTAAATTAATTAGCTCCTTGCGTTGGGTTATAGGGACTGGACCGAAAAACAGCAGGACAAACAAAAAAAGTAGTAGAAGGAGAAGAAGAAGACAAATTGCCATGTTATTGTCACGGTGCTTTTTTGTGGTCTTTCTTCCGGCGAAAGAGTCTAAAAGTTGACGTGCTAAATTGCTTAAAAAATGAGTTACTTTACCATTTGAAAAAAATTGCAGCATGAGAAGGGAATCACATGGAAATAGCTAGGAAACGTATTTAATAAACACGAATAATGCCAATAAGACTATCTCCAGTCCTAGGCTCTATCCGGAGGCTCTATTATTGCCACGTCAGCGCCACATCTACGCCACATCAGACAGAGCCTTCACTTACATTTAGAGCCTCTGATATCGTCCAATCATACAGGCTCTATTAGAAGACTCTATTGAGGACCCATATGTATATTATATTATTAATATTACAAATATAATTTTTATTATATACAAATTAAATAATATAATAATAGAGGAAGTAGATAGAGGCGGGCTCTCCCGGTCTCTATTTTTGGAGACGGTCTCTTCTATTCACGGAGCCTCTCCTTTTCCTCCAGTGGCGAGATAGACTCTAAATTGCTGATATGACAAATAGAGCCCTGTCATGAAGCCCACACTGGAGATGGTCTAATAATCAAGAACAACAGGAGAACAGATTATTACCTGCAGTGAAAATACATACAGAGAAATAAATGCGGAGAGGTTTTCAGCTTCAGGAAAATTTAGTACTACTAGACAGTAGCAGATAGTAGTTTCAAAGAAGTTATTGCGCATAGTATTAAGAGGACACTTGGCAGGCATTCATATGAACACAGTGACACTTTGGAGAAGACTGATGGAGAATTGTTGGTTCTCTTTCGAATCTGATCCTCACACATGCATGCTTCCTCTTCAACAAAAAAAAAAATGAAGAAAGATTTTGTTTTGGCAATTCATTTTAAGAAAACCTTGCTTTCCAACTTTCATGTCAATGGAGGGCCCTCCATTTTGTTAACTTGTGGCCATAAAAGAAAGTTAATTAAGCTTCCTCTTGAGTCCCTGGCTCTCTTTTTCCTCTCTCAAAAGCACATTCATAATATGATGATGTTGGCCTGCTCTCTCCATTTCAAGTTTCAGTGATTGTGAGAGACACCTTGTCCTTCTCTGGAGTTTGGCTTAATTATGTGAGTTTTCTTTTCTTTTCTTTTCTGGCTGGCTTCCCTCTGTTGGGTGCTTTTGAAATATACACCACCATCTTGATGATACTCTAAGCTTTGCATGTTTTTATATATGCTTTGTTGATGATCCAGTTTTGAAACTCTTTAGCGCAAAAAGTAAGGGTCGTCTTAATCTTCTGGGTTATTTATAAGTTCCAAAGCTGAAATTGTGTGATCAAGGTGTTTAACGTATAATAAACGCAACGCAAGTAGTCATCTTAATCCCACACAAGGAAACTTGATGGTAACTACCCTATGTAAAGAGTACCACTTTAACCAGGATAAGGCAACATATCAGCTACAACGATATTCAGGATTCTTTCTGTTTGCAACAAAGTTTTCCAATGACTAAAGCATGTGAAGTGATAAAAGTTATTTCAAGAAAGCTAACCGCGTTTGGCAGTTGGAACAAACAATTAATAACGGAATAGACCAACTAATTAACTTTGTTTTAATTTACAAGAGAATATTAATTATTGCGTGAATTGGCCTTAAATGATTTTGTGGGTTGGCTTCACTTAGTAATCGGTAATACTGTTTGCTTCCTCTTGCCCGTTTGATGTAACGTATGCACTTAATAAATGACAGAAATCTGGATTGCATTGGCTTAATTTGCCTCCCGAGGACAATTGTACTCAAGAGCTTACCAAGTATTCAGTAGAGAATAAGTAGCCATTGATGGCCGAAGAGGATGATCCCTGTCCATCCATGGCCTCAAAAATGCCACCCTCATGCATTTTCTTTAAGAATTTCAGGTACAGCTCCACCACTCTAGCCTTTTGCTTTTGGAAACTTTTATAATATATTTTCTTGTTTCTAGCTAGTATACTCGTTTAACGCGTGTTTTACAGATAAGCTTAAACGTGTTACAAAAATACTGCGAGAGTTGGTCGTTCTGTTCTCTCATTGTTTGCATCTATATACTATACTTTTCTTACAATTTGGAAAACCGGATAAGCTTATAAGTGTTTCTACCAAACTTTTAATCAAGTGATTGAAAACATTTGTAATTCTTGAACTTTTCTTCGGTGCCATATGGTTGTGTTTTATATAAGTTCACGGCTTCAATATTGCATGGTTTTAGTTTTGTAATTATGTTGTGATCGTTGACTTGATCTGGTTGTACCAGCTTCTATCCTTCTTAGTTTTCACGGTGTTTAGTGGAGCAGGCACTATCCGGTCCGGGTTTAGCCCGCGGTCTGCTTATGCTCCTTCGTATGTTGCTTGTTGTTCTTTTAGTATTAATAAATTATGTTTCCTTGCAAAGGAAAAGATGGTTTCATACTTTATTCCACGGTTTCTCAACTCCAGAGGCAGGAAAAGGTTGATAGGAAATATCAGGAAAGGCATAGTTTAGCAGTCTTTTGATATACAGAATGCTAATTTCTACCATCTTCCTTCATTTCCTAACAGTTGATTCGATTCCAGAAGTTGTTACCGAGCCCTTCTTCTCTTTGGGAGTTGTTTAGAAGTTATCATTTCGTTATTTCTTCACTATGAACAGGTATGCACTCAAATTAGATGAACTTGGATTAGAAATTGCACGCATAGCATTGCCTGCAGCTCTGGCTTTGACAGCTGATCCCATCGCTTCTCTGATTGACACAGCTTTCATTGGTCAAATAGGTATTTCTTGCTTTCCTCAATCTAATTCTACTTCTGCTCTAACATTGTTTTCTCTTGTCCAAATTACATATCCTTGCTGATGTTGAATGGATGCATGATTTTCTCTAGGTTGGTCATGTGCAAACATGTTGGATTGACTCTTCATCGGATGTTCTATAGTTAATTTGAAATACTGTTTTAGGGTCCATATGTTCTTCGAGATCAACATATTGGAACAAAAATTTGTTTCATGATTCACTTATGGCTCCTGCTTTGGACGCACATATCTACTCTATCCAACATCCTCTGCTTGCTTATAATAAGGCTAATTTTGTGTAATGATGATAAAAATGCAAGCAGAATGAAACTGAACATATGTTCACCTCCACCAGTAGGCTTGTAGGGCATGGATACTCTTGCAAAACCAAGAGGGCTGAGGTCTCGACTTCGAGTCCCACCTTCACCGACTATTATAACAAGAAAAATACATTTGTTCACTTTTATGTATGATTTTCAGTTGTTCGTCAGAATGCACATACTCTACTGATAATTTCTTAGTGTTTGGTTATTCTCTACATGAGCCCACTTCTGAAAGTACTGCAGATAACGCTTGTTTCACACTTGGTATAAATGATATAGGTCCAGTAGAACTTGCTGCTGTTGGAGTTTCTATTGCTCTCTTCAACCAAGTATCAAGAATTGCAATATTCCCTCTCGTAAGTGTCACAACTTCCTTTGTTGCCGAAGAAGATACTATTGGAAGTGTGGACAATGATGTGGTGGAGGCTGAGTCCTCGGAGAGAGGTTTAATTGCAAGTGGTGAAGATGAGAAGTTGATACCTCAAAACGGTACTAGATTTTATGCACAGTTTTCAGTTTGTGTTTATGGAAAGCCACCTCAATTCTGATTTCCAAGGTGTCATAAAGCTTATGATGGCCTTGTTTTGACCGATCATTTTTCAGCTCATGTGATTCACTTTATAGGTTATCAGCTCAAACTAGTTATTTATTTTTCGTCAACATGTTGAATCAGGCTCCAATGAAGGTGCATACAAATCAAAATCAGTAGTTAGCCGTTTTGGGATTACAAAGCTTGAGGATGAGAGAAGACATATTCCATCAGCCTCTTCTGCATTGGTTATTGGTGGCATTCTTGGTTTCATCCAAACCATATTCCTTATTTCTGCAGCAAAGCCGCTATTGAACTTCATGGGAGTTGGATCCGTAAGTGTTTTCGTTTCAGGATTTTTTTTTACTGTTTTTTCTTTTCCTGATACAAAGTGTCTATTCTTCTAAGAAGATCAATAGTGATGATTCATTTCTGTAGGATTCTCCCATGCTAAACCCAGCACAACAGTACTTGACATTAAGGTCTCTAGGTGCTCCTGCGGTGCTACTTTCCTTGGCTATGCAAGGGGTCTTCCGCGGATTTAAGGACACCAAAACTCCTTTATACGCCACAGGCATGCCGCCTCGATTTTTCCTACAATTTCATAATATGAGAGGTCTATTCTTTTTGTGATTTAGCAATCACCTCTGTTCTGATGAACTCTTATGTGATCTACTTAGTGGCTGGAGACGTTATGAACATAATTCTGGATCCTATATTCATGTTTGTTTTCCGCCTGGGTGTCAGTGGTGCGGCCATTGCCCATGTTATATCCCAGTAAGCCATTTTGATTCTTTAATCAGTACTGTTCATAATGCATAAATCTTTCAATTAATGCCTTATTCCAGACTTTTTTTTGTGATTTAGGTATCTGATTTCAGTTATACTCTTGTGGAGATTAATGGAAAAGGTTAATCTCTTACCCCCTAGCACAAAACATCTGCGACTTGGTCAGTTTCTTAAAAACGGTAAGTGTTACATTTAGCTTCACAATTGCTTAAATTCATCCAACTTCTTTTGATGAGCTCATTCTTGATTTCTTTCTACATATATCGTTTCTAATTCATTTTGCTTCTGTGCCTGAACTCCAGGTTTTCTATTGCTATTGAGGGTGATGGCAGTAACATTCTGTGTTACTCTTTCTGCGTCACTAGCTGCTAGGCAAGGATCAACATCTATGGCTGCGTTTCAGGTCTGCTTACAAGTTTGGTTGGCCACATCTCTCCTTGCTGATGGGTTAGCAGTAGCTGGGCAGGTTAGAACTGGCTTTGTTTTCTTCCTGTAATTTCTGTTTCTGGTGTTGCAAGAAGTTGACCCAACAAACTTACCAATAAATCCCTTCATCCCTCATCTTTGGACCAACCAACCCCAGTAAGTGTTAACTCCCACCTTCTTCTTGGGAATTGTTCTACTGTTTTGACAGAAACTTATGGTTGAGAATTCCCTAATATGCCAAGGACCAAAAGGCTTAAATACCATGATTTTTTTCGTTACCATTGATTTTTTTTGGGTCCCTAGAAAAGATTTAAGAGAAGAATTCACCCTGTAAACAACCTATTCCTGCGTATTAGGCATTTGATAATGAAACTCAAAGATATATGGAAATAATGCAAAAATTTCCTCAATTATGCTGCACTTGCTCCATCGTTCTCAAGCACAAACTTCCCTTAAAAATTTTAAATGACACCAGAATGAGCTTTATCTTCTGAGTGGTATAAAAGATGTCTTGAATTTGCTTCTTTCTGAAGTTTATGCTTTTAAAACTTAGACAGGAGTCAGCAGACATAGTTATGATTGGCGTGAAACTGTTTGTATACATTCTTTGAAGTTCATATTCTATTTTCTCTTTTGTTGTCCTTCGTAACACGCAGGCGATACTTGCAAGTGCTTTTGCCAAAAAAGATTACTCCAGGGCGTCAGAAACTGCATCTCGAGTGTTACAGGTAATGTATAATTCGTCAGTGAAGTTAATTAACTTATTTAAAGTGTAATGGGTTCTCTAACAGTTGGTGAGTGCAGCTGGGATTGCTTCTTGGGTTGGTGTTGGCTGTTACCCTGGGCCTGGCATTGAGTTTTGGAGCAAGATTATTCACTAGAGACCCGGATGTTCTTCATATGATTAGTATCGGCATCCCGGTATCTTCCCTTTACTTGCAAGGAAGAAGAGAAATGCTAATAATTTTGATCTAAATCCCATCTAGATACTTCAAAATTTAATATTTTTGTTCCTTCAGTTTGTTGCAGGTACTCAACCTATCAATGCCTTGGCATTTGTCTTTGATGGGGTTAACTTTGGAGCGTCTGATTTTGCATACTCTGCCTATTCCATGGCAAGTTTATGCTCTCTTCCTCATGATGAGATACTGAATTAGGAATTTAATTTGAACTTGATACCCTGCTCTCCAGTTGAACATGCATGTTCAATTCTTAAAATAGGACATGTAGTTCCAAAATTCCATTTCCTTAAAACTCTTCATTCATTACAGTGAATCAATACATATGCCAGAACTGGAAGGAAAAATGCAGTTGCCCTTTCCCTTAAAATAGCACTCAGATCTGAATTTTCAAAGTTTTTCCATGTTGCATCAGTTGTTTATTCTTTTTTCTTTGCAATTTGGAAGTAAAACTGACCCGTAATTGATTCCCTTTCCAGGTTTTGGTAGCCATTGTTAGCATTCTATGCTTGCTATTCCTCTCCTCGACTCTAAATTTTGTAGGAATCTGGATTGCTTTGACCATTTATATGAGCCTTCGTGCATTTGCTGGATTTTGGAGGTAATTTATTATTACATGTTATAGTATTTAACAGCGTTGAATGATAAAAATTGGACTTGTTCACAGCTTTTAATTCAACAATGCCGAATACCCTTGAACCTATGGTGTTCCATCATGCCATAAACTTCAAAAATCATTAAGATTGTATAGTTGAAATAATGCTTCTCAACCCATCAAAATGCATGGTGCAGGATTGGGACTGGTAGTGGGCCTTGGTGCTTTCTCAGAGACTAACGTCAAACAATCTTTTACTGTTTTCTATATGCATGCCCAACTTCTTGTTTCTTTGGTATTCTTCCCATGGAATGTAGTAATTCTTCTAAAGAAATGCATTCTTTTATGCAAGTAAATATAGTATGCTCTTTCATAAGCTACGCCCGTCATGGCTTCAAGCTTGAATAGCATGCTGCATTTCTAGGATACTCGGAAAAAAGAAAAAATACGAATAGCATTTGACATAATTCTTTGCTTGTAAATTTTTAATGCAACATTTGTGAGAGAATTGTTGCACCAAAATAGTTGATGTCTTATTTATTCAAATTTTTATGAAGTGTGTATTGGCTCAAAGTATACAAATAATTAATACTGATATGTTACATATGTAAAGGGGAAAAAACCATATATGCAGTTAAGGTATGAACCGACAGATTTTTACAGTTTTGGTACGACCCTGTGAACCGTGCTCAGTTGTCCTGATCATCAACCGGCCTGGAATATTTTTTTTTTCCCTTTACATTCGCCCCTTGAACGGCAACGTTTTCTTATAAGACAAAGAATTAAAAATACAAATCCCTAGCACTTTGTGCCCAGTTTCAATTTGTGTTCGCGAAGCGATGGAATTGTGATCCCTAAGCCCTAAACTGTAAAATCAGAACACTCTCAAACACTCAATATCACAATCGTTACTTGCACCCTCTCTTCTGTTGCGCCCTTCGTTGTCTTCTCCATCGTGCTTTCTGCCGTCCTCTCCATTGTCCTACCTTGCCTTGTCCCAACTTCACTGAGGGTGAATTCTGTTTTTTACTTTTTGCTTTACTTTTTATGTGTTTGGGAGTTTCTTTGTGAGGCTCTAGCTGGTTTTGTTTGGAATAAAGACTGGAAAAGGAGAGCATGTAATGAGGGGATGCCGATTTAATGCAAAGCAAGCTTTTAAAGGTCTATCCTTAGGGCTTGGAAACTTAACTGCAAATCAATAGCTATTGGTCTTCTTCTTTCTTTTTTTTTTTTTTTTCCCGGAAGCATATCATCTTACATATTAATTATCAAACACACATACACAGCAGACAGCACAACTTGAGGACTGTATGCACCTCTGTGAACCGTCCAAGATTGGTACACAAAGTGAGTAGTCCGGATGACAATGGGATGGTTAGTTAGTACCAGCATCGTTTTGAGAACATTGGTCATCAATTGTATATCTCTGGGTTTTGAAAATTTTTCCTTTTTCACAATGATTTTGACGGTCATAAGTCACGACCATCATTTCCCTTTTTTTCTGGAAAGAGGTGTGTAATTTTTTGAATTCTCTACTGCCACTGGGTACAGAGCATGAAACGTCCCGACCCATATTTACCATACTCGGTAAACCCGCGCCGAAACTATTCTTATTGATAGGGATTACAATACAACTCACAAATAATTTTACAACAGCAATCCATATAATACATACGTCTCCCAAACTCGGGGACCATTATTCAGCAAAACACAGCTCACATTATACAGCAATAACAGAGAAAAGAGCAAGCAACAGCAGTGGAATTAAAATACAGTAACATATGCAACAGAACAGCAGCAGTTGACTCTATGCACATGCAGCGGGGTAAGGATCCGGAGTCAGGTGGAGAAGAAAGCAGCAGCCAACGTACATCGTACCTGAACTACGAAGCAATCAAACGTACGGGATGAAACCCCGCAGGCGAGGGATGAGTCCGAAGTGCTCACCGACGAAGGATAAACAGAGATATATATTCAACCGTAATACTTTCGAAGTAAATACAAATAGCACAGCAGAAGAATCCACACAAACAACACAACAGAAGAATCCTACTAAAAGTAACTGTACCAAAGCCAAAAGAATGCTTATTATTTTTTTTATTACCAATTTTATCTTCCGGGCCCGTCACTGGACAAGCTAGGGTCGTACCTGGTTATTAACTAATTCTGGATGCCAGACCCAACCACAATCCGGGATCAACATCCCAATATCACAAATTCGGGATCAACATCCCAATATCACAATTCCGGGATCAACATCCCAATATCAACAATCCGGGATCAATATCCCAATATCACAAATCCGGGATCAACATCCCAAACAACCAACCAACCGGCCATGACACCAAAGAACTAGTCTCTAACCATCTAGTCGTACCACTACTTTCCAAGTGACAATTATATCATCATCTTAAATTCATTTCCAATTCCAATTCTCTATCATCAATTACTCAACTTTTTATCATCTCAGATTATTTCTCAAGCTCAACCAGCCAACAATTTCATATCACTGAATACTCATAACTAACAGCCCAATGGATACTCACAATATCACAAACCAACAGCATATTTCAGCAACATCATGGCAAAATCCACAGCAGATAAATAGTAACAATAATCATCAACAATTTCCATGGCAATCATATATCAGCCAATAATCGGTTCAACAGTTCAATCAAACAACAAAATCAACACAGTATTACAGGCACATATCCAAGGTTATCCATCCTCACCTTAGCCGATTGTCAAGTTTGGAAATGCCCCACAGACTCCAAGTCCGGTTCCTCAAGTATCTGCTCGTTATCAACTCCTATATCAAACAAATAATATGCACACATAAGTGATATGCAATGTCATGCTACTACTGTATACTGGAAATTAAATACGGACTCGTCTCGGTTACTCCCCCGGGTTATTTTCTATCATCATCATCATTCACCATTTATTTCCAGTGTCTAAAATGATACTATATTTATACGTATACCTATACAATACCTACTTTGATAATACCCTTTTCATATTTTTTTTTCTACAAGTATGTACTTTCCAAAATTATTAATTACTACTATTATTACTATTAATTTTCCATGATTATCTCCTCAATTTAATTACTCTACTATTGTTTATTACATTTATATTTTCTCAGAACACTAATTGTTCCCAAAATTATATCTATTTTATTTTCCAGAGTATTATTTCCCTAAGTTATATCCCCTTTTAATTATTTTTTACCAATTAATTCTCTTTTTCCAGGATTTTTTATCTATTCCAGAAATTTCTTTTTTTTTTTTTACTGGACTAGGCCTAAATAGTGCCGGATCAGGCCATGCACAGTGCCTAGCCCAGGCCCCAAACAGGAGCCCAGGAGCGGCCCACGTGCAGGCCTAGGGGTCCGGCCCAGCAGCCCAACCCATGCCTCAAAGCCTCACAGCCCACGATCCATCTCGCGCTACACGGGTCAACCCGACCTTATCCGGGTCGTCTTCAACCCGGGACACTCACCTTGAGTAGTCGGCGACGGCGCGAGTGTCGAGGAGAGGTGACGAGCAGGGCGAGGCGCGCGGCACGACGGACTGGCGATGAAGCGAGGACGGCGGCAGAGCGAGCAGGTGGGGCGTCGTCGTCGTGGTGCGTGCAAGAGGTGGTCCGGCAACGGTTCGCGGGTCGTCGCGATGCTGGAATGGTTGATCTGCTGAGGACGGTGGCTTGCGTGGCTTGCTGCGACGGCAAGCGAGGGAGGGAGGTGGTGGTGTTGACTCTCGGTGGCAGCGGCGGAAATGGTGGTGTCTCGGTACAGGTGGCTCGGGTGGGTTGATGGCAGCGGGTCCCCGGGTAGCGGCGTGGAGAAGGAAAGAAAGAAGAAAAAAAAAAAAGAAGGAGGGAGAGGGGAAACGGTGGCGTTTGGAGTGTATGGGTGTATTGTTGTTTAAATTTTTCTCTTTTGGTTGGTTTTGGTGAAGGAAGGGGAAGGTTTGGTTCTGGGCAGTGTGTTTTGGCAGGTGAAGAGTGAGTGTTGCAGGTGAGTTGAGGTGTTGATGGCGTTACTAAGCAGGAAGGAAAAAGGGCCAAGTCACGCAGTGCAGGACAAAGCTTGTCACGGGCAGAAAACTGGTCATTCACATGCTCACAGTGAATGGCGGCTGCAGCCCCCTCACTGTGCAGCATGTGAGGCGGGTTCTGTCCGGACCAGAAAATAACTAATGTACCCCCTTGACTTTATTTCTGGCCCGATAATTCGGGGTTAATCCTGACTTTTCTGAAGATTCCTGGACCCGAAAAATTCCAACTTGGTCCGAAAAATCCCGAGCGTGGGACTAGGCTCGGTTTCGGAATCCAATGCACGAATTACCATAAATTAATTACCCAAGATTAATTTTTAATGGTAAATAACTTGTAAAATTAAATTTACAGTGACGGTAAAAACGTAAAAATTACCCGGGCTGTTACAGCCTACCCACCTTAAAAAGAATTTCTTCCCCGAAATTCACTCCGGTGCTATGAACAGGTGTGGATACTAAGTTTGCATGTGCTCCTCAACTTCCCATGTAGACTCGTTCGCAGAGTGCTTGCTCCATTTAACCTTCACCATAGGAATAACCCGATTCCTCAACTGTCTAATCTCTCGGGTAAGGATCTGCTCCGGCAATTCTGTATACGTAAGATCCTCTACAACCTCAACATCTGCTGTAGTAACCACATGACTCGGATTAGATCTGTACCTCCTCAACATGGACACATGAAACACATCATGAATCCGTGACAACTCCTCTGGTAAGGATAGTCTGTACGCCAAGGGCCCAACCTTTTCTACAATCTCATACGGTCCAATGTACCTGGGACTCAGCTTCCCTCTTTTCCCGAATCTGATAACACCTTTCCAAGGTGCAACTCGGAGGAAAACTTTCTCTCCCACTTGGTACTCCATCTCACGGCGATGCTTATCAGCATAACTCTTCTGTCGGTCCTGTGCTGCTCTCATGCTCTGCTTAACTACCTGAATCTTGTCAACTGTCTGCTTAACCAAATCTGGACCCACAATCAAACGAAGACCTTCTTCATCCCAACATACTGGACTTCGGCATTTCCTTCCATAAAGAGCTTCAAACGGTGGCATGCCGATGCTGGAATGAAAACTATTGTTGTAGGCGAACTCCGCTAAGGACAAATACTGATCCCAACTCCTATTGAAATTAACAGCACAAGCCCTTAACATGTCCTCCAGCATTTGAATAGTCCTCTCTGACTGTCCGTCAGTCTGAGGATGAAATGCAGTACTGAAACTCAGCTTCGTCCCCAAAGCTGCCTACAAACTCTTCCAAAACCGTGAAGTGAATCTCGGATCCCTGTCTGAGACTATGGACTTAGGAATCCCATGTAATCTCACAATCTCTGCAACATACTGTTTCGCCAACTTATCCAAAGTATCTGTCTGTCGGATGGGGAGAAAATGAGCTAATTTTGTAAGTCGATCAACGATAACCCAGATGGCATCATGCTGTCTCCCGGTCAACGGTGATCCAACCACATAATCCATAGTGATCATCTCCCACTTCCACTCTGGCACTGACAATGATCTCATCTTCCCTGCTGGAGCCTGATGCTCGGCTTTCACTTGCTGACAGGTGATACACTTAGCCACATACTCGGCTACATCCTTCTTCATACGCAGCCACAAAAAATGACTCCTCAAATTCTAGTACATCTTGGTGCTCCCAGGATGCATAGCATACGGCGTCATATGTCCTTCTTCCAAAATCTGACCGCGTAGGTCACCAACACTGGGTACACATAGACGTTTCCCCAGCATCAATGCACTATCCTCAGCTATACGAAACTTGTCTTCCTTCCCACTACGGACTGCTTCCTTCAGCTTGATCAA
Organism: Turnera subulata; assembly: GCA_028386065.3. NCBI lineage: Eukaryota > Viridiplantae > Streptophyta > Magnoliopsida > Malpighiales > Passifloraceae > Turnera > Turnera subulata. Next base: position 182,961 of record JAKUCV010006922.1, on the reverse strand, counting down.
GTCAGGATCTCCATCTTGTAGTTCCACAATCCATCCTCTCAGGTTATACTTGACTTCAATATGGGTCAACAAAACTCATGTCTCATCCACTAATAAATCAACTCCCATCTTCCTTAACTCGATGAGTGAGGACATCGAGTAGGTCGTGGAAGCATCTTCTGGCTGTCTCCGGCTCAAAGCATCTGCTACAACATTAGCTTTTCCAGGGTGATACACAATAGTACAATTATAATCATTCAGCATGTAACGCCCGGATTTTATAATTTGATTTTCGAAATTTTCGAAAATTTATTCCAATTTTACCCTTGAAGTATTTTCGAGTTTTAGTTAAGGAAATAGATTATTTTTCCTTGGAAATGTTAATTTCCAGTTGAGATTTCTCATGCTTCGGGTGTCGTTGATATCGGAACGCGTTTCAGGACGAAACACGACGTTTACGGTAGTTTTAGTTAAAACTACGTCGTTTTGAAGGAAATGTAAAAAAAAAAAAAAGAGGGGGTTGGTCAACTGAGGCAGGTTGACCGCGCCAAGCCAACGACCCGTCGTCGGCTGGCGGGTCAAACCCAGCCCCAGCGCCTTCTCCTCCATTCTTTTTCTCCTTCTCCTCTCCACTTTTTCTTTTCTTTCTTCTTTTCTCCTCTTTCTTTCTTTTCCTCTGGCCGTTTCTTCCCCCACTTGCCGCCGCCACTCTCAACGGCACTTACCACCACTAACAACCCCAACGGCCATGTCTCCCACTACCCCCCCTCAACGATTAGATTCTCCACCATCTTCACCCCTTCTCTTCTTCTTCTTCTTCTTCATCTTTTTCTTTTCCTCTTCCTCTCTTCTCTATTTTCNATTGACCATGCTGTAGGCCAGTCGGTTTCTTCTGCCAAGGTTGGCACCCTCGACAAAGAAAACTGATGAAGGGGCAGGCATTGTGTTTGGGCGTATTGGTGTTTGGTTTTCTTGAGTTTTGAGGATTCTTAGTCTGGGCGTAAGATTGCTTTAAAATGCTTGGGATAACTTACTCCTCATTCTACCGTCTTTTATAACCATAGGAGGAGCGTGTTTATTACGTTCGAATTTTAAGTGTCTGCGTTTTGGAATTTTACCGTTGTCGTATTTATTGCTTCGACACGCTATGTGTTTGTTGTTCGGGCGATTGCCAGAGGTTATCTGTCATTCTCTACTTTAAAATTTTCAATTTTCCCGGGCTACTTCATTTTAGTCTCCTTAAGACTTGTTCCTACATCTTTGTCACATGCACTCGTGACCGTTGTGGCTAGACCGTGTGGACCACACCTCGAGTAGAGTGCGTATGCGACAAGCTTACAGCTGTTCGGACAGCGTGGAGAGATGCGAGACGAGACAGACGTTTTTGGCTCATACGGACAATTGTCGACAAGCGGGTAACGTGTCTTTCGAGGGACACAGGACGCTCCCGTGATTATCGCCTTGCCAGTTAACGGGTATCTTCTTCACGAGGCTAACAGACGTCACAGTTAACTGTGTACGTTACGTTTTTGGGATCTAGATGTTCACGATCGATCTAGGGCGCCGAATATGGAAACTTGCCTTGATATAATCCCTTAATGTTTTGACTTTATTAAACGAGTTTTAGGTTCGTTTATAATTTACTTATGATTAATTTCATACCTTTATTGCTGAAATTTTTAATCCGTTTAACACGAGATTTAGTAACAGAAGAACTTCGAATTAAGATGAAAGCTTATTTTATTGATTCCATAAACATCTTACAACAAAGGAAAAGCACTCTACGGAGTTACATGATGTTTCAGATCGGTTACAAGTTTCTGTATATTCGCGACCTGAGAAGAGAGTCCCATATAGGCCAGCTCAATTTGCATCACTGCAGTGTGGACCTTCTTCAGTGAAGTGTCCAGTTGCTTCATTATCTGCAGAGGTGTGCTGGACTCAGCTGTTGCCTTGCCTTTCCTATCTTTTGCATCTGTGTTACCAGAAGGTCCTTCCTTGCTTACACGCTTCTTTCGCCGCATTGGGGGAATCACCATATGCTCCTTTAGGCCGATGATGTTGGTCTTGAACCGCTTCTTTGGGGGTTCCTCATCGGAGCTTGTCGGGAAAGCTCTACCACCGATGTAACTGTTATCCTCTAAGTCAGAGGTAGTACGGGATCTTAGTGGTGAGTCCATAGTTGTGAGTGAGTTCTCAATTATGAGGTACGGTTTTTATAGACAGGAGAAACACCGCTTAAGGGTATAAGCGACATCTCGCAATGAGTTCGGACACCTGGTGGAGAATACCAGAAACTTATCGTGGTAGGACCTACGGACTTGATGATTGAATTTCGAGGACGAAATTTCCTTAAGTGGGGTAGAACTGTAACGCCCGAATTTTATAATTTGATTTTCGAAATTTTCAGAAATTTATTCCAATTTTACCCTTGAAGTATTTTCGAGTTTTAGTTGAGGAAATAGATTATTTTTCCTTGGAAATGTCAATTTCCAGTTGAGATTTCTCATGCTTCGGGTGTCGTTGATATCGGAACGCATTTCAGGACGAAACACGACGTTTACGGTAGTTTTAGTTAAAACTACGTCGTTTTGAAGGAAATGTAAAAAAAAAAAAAAGGGGGGGGGGGGGGTTGGTCAACTGAGACAGGTTGACCGCGCCAAGCCAACGACCCGTCGTCGGCTGGCGGGTCAAACCCAGCCCCAGCGCCTTCTCCTCCATTCTTTTTCTCCTTCTCCTCTCCACTTTTTCTTTTCTTTCTTCTTTTCTCCTATTTCTTTCTTTTCCTCTGGCCGTTTCTTCCCCCACTTGCCGCCGCCACTCTCAACGGCACTTACCACCACTAACAACCCCAACGGCCATGTCTCCCACTACCCCCCCTCAACGATTAGATTCTCCACCATCTTCACCCCTTCTCTTCTTCTTCTTCTTCTTCATCTTTTTCTTTTCCTCTTCCTCTCTTCTCTATTTTCTGGTTTCTCAAACCGTCGCCCCCACTCCGTTCTTTTCTTCTCTTCTCTCCTTTATCTCTTCCTCCTCATTGAGCCGTCGCCCTCCACCTCTTGAATCGCCACCGCCGCAGCCGAGAACGCGAGACCAGAACCGGCGCCAGTGGCCGCAGCGAGCAATACCTGCGCGTGGTTGCGAGGAGTCGCCGCCGCCTGGTAAGTTTCGCCGCCTCCTTGCTTTTACCTTCTGTTCGTCTCTGTTGTTGGGGGAATTAACCCGTTTGGGTTCTTTTCTTTTGGGTTATCGCGGCGGATGCGTGGCTGTTGAAGGTGGTGCTTGGTGTGTTCGTGTGGCCGGAATCGGGTTGGTGGTTTGTGTCGGGGCATGGTTCTCAAGAGTTGGGCTTGCGGGGTGTCGACAAGGTAAGTCACGCCGCCCCTGTCTCCTCTCTTCCCTTCTTCTCCTTTTCGTTGCGATTGTGTGCGGGTACTAACCCGATCCAAAATTCCTTTGGCTGTTGTTGTTGGCGGCTGGACGGAGACAGAGGATGTCGGGTGCAGGGTTGGTTCGTTGGTGGCGTGTTTGGCCGGAGTGAGGCCTGTTGTTGGTGCCTGTGTTGCCTCGGGTCGAGTCGGAGGCTACCGGATTTGGTGGGGTTGTCACCGAGCTGCCTCGGTAATGGATGAGCGCAATTTGCTGCTGTCAACGGGTTCATACAGGACCAGTTTTGGACGGTGATTAATCTGGTAAGGATTGGATATCCTAAATTCTTTCCAATTTTGTTATGTGGTGTTGGATTTAGGAGTTGAATGTTGTTTTGGTTTTTGTTTGGGGGCTGTGGCAGTTTTGTTAGTTGACGTTTATGGGCTGTTGTTGTTGAATTGGTTGATTCTTGGGTCCTGGCAGAGTTGTGGATTTGTTTCTGGCAGTCCGGGGAAATTCCGGCGAGGTGACCGGAATCCGGCGAGCGCGCACTGTTCCGGCGAAGGCTCGGGACTTTTCCGGCGAAGACACGGGTTCTGCCGGCGGACGATAATTCTCGTTTTTACGAGTGTTAGTTGGTAATTATCTATGATTTGTCTCGGTTATGTTATGTACTTAAACTTTGGAATTTACTTTACGAAATACATTTATTTATATTTGTACATTTAGTGATTACGGTTTACCGAGAGCGGAGAGTTAGGGTGTGTGGCCGGGAAGACTTACCGACACGAATAGATAATAGGCCGATAAACTCTTGGGCTCGAAAACGACCTTAGGACGGTTTTAGGAAAAACCGAGCCCAGGCCCAATAACCTCAATTTGAAGTTTAGGATGTTTAATTGGACTTAAAGTTACGGGCTTAAGACTTAATCACGGATAATTAGATTCACGGACATTAAGAACGGGCTCGAAGCCCAATTTCATAATCGGTAAATATGGACTTAAGGAAGTGGGCCTTCGGCCCGAAAATTTGTGATTAAGGATTTAATGGGCCTTAGGCCCGAGAATTTGTTAATTGACTTAAACCGATGAACCTTAGATCCCTAATCATGGGAGTTATGGAAGAGAAAATATTTCTTTTGGACTTAGACCCGGAAATCTTATAATTGGATAGTTAGGGTCGGGAGATACTCGATTAGAGAATGCCATTAGCATACATACACGTTTTATTCCTAAAATTGGTTTAGTGATTATATTATGTGCCGGTATTCAGGCACGGGAGATACCCCGGGAGCTGTAGACTCGGATCGGAAAGAAGTCATAAACCGCATTTTGAGGTGACATTACAAGTCTTTTTATATATGTTTTGTGAATGCATGTTGGTGTGGTTTGTTTGTTTACTTGCCTTGTTTGCTACATGCGATAATTGGAATTGTATGCTTGATTGACTTACATGTCTAAATTCTACATGAAAAACTGTTATATACTATGTAATACACTTTTGGTGATAATATGTGGTTATGGGCCGAAGGCCCGGATGATACAGGGACACATACACACTTCCCTGAAAGACATAATGTACTTCAAATAGAAATATAAAGGTTTAATTAAGAATAAAATACTAAATTCTACTGTGGTGTCGGTTGGTAGCCCCGAGGAGGGTTGGGTACCTCGGGTCACATTATGCTGTTTAGCATGCCCAGGGGATGTAGGTGCACCCCTGGAAGACTTGCACCGGTTAGGTGTGTCTGAGTGCACCCTCAGGTAGCTAGCGGCCACTTGAGATTTATCAGTGGTTTTTGGCCTCAGAATCTACCCCTTCTGAGGTTCGACATTTGGGTTTCACACCCTGATCTGATCAGATGCGCTACCGAGACTTGACTCACAGTAGAGGGCCCATAATAATAAAAATAATAATAATGATAACAATAAGATAACGCATTGAGCTCAAACAATACGAGCTATAATACAATAAAACATTTATGTGATGGTGTGTGATTCTGATTTGCTTGTATGCTGTACTTGTGCTCGTGAGCTACTCACCCTACGAGCATGACTTCACTTTCATGTATATTTAGACTTTTAATGTTCACTGAGTAGGCGACTCACATAATCGCCACCGTTGTTTTTCAGACTTTAGTTAGCGTGCAGACTCACTTATACCTTCGACTCGGAGATCAGACGCAGTCACTTCAGCAGGTAGTTGTGCATTATCTCTTGGTGGGATCCATAGGGCCATATGCATGATATTTTCTATCTTGAGTATTATTATTATTTTTATTTTCCGCTGCATGTGAAATAACTCGAGATGTCATAAATATGTTATCTTTATATCGGCAGTTAGCCGGAGTTGATTTTGTGCTACTACGTCGGCGTGATGCCGTGATGGCTTACTACGTGTTAAGCCGGTTGATCTCATGTATTTTTTTTATGACATCTCGTTGTTAATATATTTTCATGGAAAATATTTGTATGCTGAAGCATCAGTTTTTGTACCCCGGGTTTCAAGAGTATTTTGGTAACTCTTTTTCATTTAATTATTTTATTTTTATTTAATTGGGGTACGGGCTTCCACACAGCAACTCAACCCAACGTCTTTTCCGTAGGTTAAGTTCCTTCTGAGTCATGATGTACTTGAGACTCTTATGATCTGTGAAGATCCGGCATCTCTCTCCAAACAGATAATATCGCTAAATCTTCAAAGCAAGAATCACTGCGGCCATCTCTAGATCGTGTGTCGGGTAGTTCTTCTCATATGGCCTCAACTGTCTCGAGGCATAAGCAATCACTCGACCTTCTTACATCAGAACTGCTCCCAAACCAAGACCTAAAGCATCACAAAACAGCACGTACTCCACTCCTGGCTTAGGTACTGTCAAGACTGGTGTTGTTGTCAACTTCTTCTTCTGCTCATAAAAACTCCTCTGGCAGGCATCACTCCATACAGAGGCTCGATCTTTCCTCAATAGCTTAGTCATGGGACTGGCTATCAAGGAAAAACCCTCGATGAATCTCCGGTAAAATCCTGCAAGGCCAAGAAAACTTCTGACTTCTGGTACTGTCTTGGGCGGCTTCCACTCTAGAACAGCTTTCACTTTGGAAGGGTCAACCTTAATCCCATCTCCGGATACAACATGTCCAAGGAATGCAACTTCTTCCAGCCAGAACTCACACTTACTGAACTTGGCATACAGCTCTTTCTCTCGCAGTCTCTGTAGTACTACCCTCAGGTGCTCCTCATGTTCTTCCCTGCTCTTGGAGTATATCAGAATGTCGTCGATGAAGACCACCACAAACTTGTCCAAGAACTCATTCAGGACCAAGTGCATCAAGCACATGAAAACTACTGATGCATTGGTCAAACCAAAAGGAACCACTGTGAACTCGAAATGCCCATACCGAGTACGGAAGGCCGTCTTCGGTATGTCCTTCTCTGCAATCTTGACCTGATGGTAGTTGGAACGAAGGTCAATCTTAGAAAATACAGTAGCTCCCTGCAACTGATCAAAGAGGTCATCAATCCTGGGAAGCAGATACTTGTTCTTCACTGTCACCTTGTTCAACTGTCGGTAGTCCACACACTTCTGCAAACTACCATCTTTCTTCTTCACAAAGAGGACTGGTGATCCCCAAGGTGATGTACTGGGTCGGATGAATCCCTTCTCGAGTAGCTCGTCTAACTGCTTCTTCAACTCTTGGAGTTCTGTCGGTACCATCCGATATGGTGCCATCGAGATAGGTGTCACTCCTGGCATCAAATTGATGGTGTACACAACTTCCCTGTCAGGTGGCAATCCTGGCAGGTCCTCTAGAAACACATCTGGGAACTCTCTCACAACTATGATGTCCCCCAAAACCGGAGTCTGAACTTCTTCTCCCTTGATATGGGTCAGCAAAGTTTCTGGTCTCAACGGCTTCATCCCAACATCCTCATTAGCAGAGATACTACATGTAGTAGTAGCTCTCCCAATACCTGTCAACAAAATCTTATGTCCCCCTTCGGAAGTCAACAACACTTCCTTGGTTCGACAGATCACCATAGCACTGTACTTGGACAACCAATCCATCCCCAAGATGATATCAAAACCTCCCATGTTCATCACAATCAACCGTGCAAGAAAAACCTCGCTATTGTATGAAAGCGAAACATCTCTGCACACATGGGTTAACCTGACCACTATACCCGCAGGTAACCTAACCCTCATCGGACAAGCTAAACTCTCTCCCGTACAGTTATGTAGTATGGCAAAGCTTTGCACAATAAATGAATGCGTAGCACCAGGGTCTGTCAATGTATAAGCAGTACTACCAAAAACTGTAAAGGTACTTGCTATGACATCAGCGTTCTCTGGATCCTCCTCAGCGGTGATCACAAATGCTCTCGGCACTGCTGTACTCTGGTTCATGGCTGATTGGGTCCTAGCAGGAACAGCTCCACGTCCTCGGCCTCGGCCAACTCCAGAACCACTAGGAACATTAGCAACTGAAGCTTGCACCGTCTGAACAGGTGCTGAACCTCCAGATCTTCCCAACTTTGGACAAGCATAACCAACTTCGTTACACTCATAACACCTCACCTGAGACAGAGGAGGTCTCGGGCGAGCACCCCAAGATGAAGTCCCTCCAGACTGAGTCTAAGAACTGCCTTGGTTGTTGTAGTTGTTGTTCCATCCACGTCCCTGACTCCCTGGTATGAACCGGCTCTGTCCATATCTTGACCGGTTTGCTGATGTCTGGAACCTCTTGTTCTGTCCCCCAGAACTCTGTGCAGCATGTCTCTTGCAGATCTCCTACTGCTCTCTCTCATTACCCAGCCAAATAATCTCAACTCTCAGGGCATCTGTCAGCATATCCTGGTAAGTCTCATAGACCTTGCACCCCATAACTGTCTGGATACCTGATCGAAGACCATCCCAGAAATGTTTACATCTGGCCTCCGGAGTAGCTACAAACTCACTGGCATAGATGGACAGGCGGTTGAACTTGATCTCATAATCATTGACCGTCTGATCTGGTCCTTGTTGCAGACCCAAAAACTCCCGTCTCAGCTGGTCCTGGTATGCCTCAGAAACAAACTTCCTTCGGAACATCTCCATGAACTGGTTCCATGGCATAGCGACAGGTGTCGGCATGTCCCTGGTGGTAGACTCCCACCAATCAACAGCATCTCCTCGGAACATGGCAGCGGCATATCTGGCCCACCTGTCATTCCCGCATGTTAGCTTCAGCATAACCTTGTTCATCTGTCTAAGCCATCGGTCCACATCCTGTGGTGTAGTACACTGGTGAAGATCTCTACCCCAAGCTTCTCCAGCTTCATGTACATTGGATCCTCAACTGGCCCCTGATTTTCCTGTTCCCGGGCTCCTAGAGCATCAATACGTGCATCCCTGGCTTCTTGCCTCCGTAGAATCTGAGTTACCACATTCAACATCTGTGTAGGGTCTCCCAAAGGAATATTCGGAAGGTGTTCTGGACCTCCCGCAACTTGCTGTGGTTGATCCACCGATACCTAATCATCATCTAAGTGACCTCCAGCATGCTGATTCCCTCCAACCGGATCCATTCGTACCTATATAAGAATGTACATGTATGCATGTCATATCATGTCGTGACAAATATTATGCACAAACAGACAATCATACAACCACAGTTATGTCCCTAATGACCTACTGCCTGCTCCGCTACCAAACTGAAATGCCCCGACCCGTATTTACCATACTCGGTAAACACGCGCCGAAACTATTCTTATTGATAGGGATTACAATACAACTCACAAGTAATTTTACAACAGCAATCCATATAATACATACGTCTCCCAAACTCGGGGACCATTATTCAGCAAAACACAGCTCACATTATACAGCAGTAACAGAGAAAAGAGCAAGCAACAGCAGCAAAATTAAAATACAGTAACATATGCAATAGAAACAGCAGCGGAAGACTCTATGCACATGCAGCGGGGTATGGATCCGGAGTCAGGTGGAGAAGAAAGCAGCAGCCAACGTACATCGTACCTGAACTACGAAGCAATCAAACCTACGGGATGAAACCCCGCAGGCGAGGGGTGAGTCCGAAGTACTCACCGACCAAGGATAAACAGAGATATATATTCAACCGTAATACTTTCGAAGTAAATACAAACAGCACAGCAGAAGAATCCACACAAACAACACAACAGAAGAATCCTACTAAAAGTAACTGTACCAAAGCCAAAAGAATGCTTTTTTTTTTATTACCAATTTTATCTTTCGGGCCCGTCACTGGACAACCTAGGGTCGTACCTGGTTATTAACTAATTCTGGATGTCAGACCCAACCACAATCCGGGATCAACATCCCAATATCACAAATCCGGGATCAACATCCCAATATCACAATTCCGGGATCAACATCCCAATATCAACAATCCGGGATCAACATCCCAATATCATAAATCCGGGATCAACATTCCAAACAACCAACCAACCGGCCATGACACCACAGAACTAGTCTCTAACCATCTAGTCGTACCATTACTTTCCAAGTGACAATTATATCATCATCTTAAATTCATTTCCAATTCCAATTCTCTATCATCAATTACTCAACTTTTTTATCATCTCAGATTATTTCTCAAGCTCAACCAACCAACAATTTCATATCACTGAATACTCATAACTAACAGCCCAATGGATACTCACAATATCACAAACCAACAGCACATTTCAGCAACATCATGGCAAAATCTACAGCAGATAAATAGTAACAATAATCATCAACAATTTCCATGGCAATCATATATCAGCCAATAATCGGTTCAACAGTTCAATCAAACAACAAAATCAACACAGTATTACAGGCACATATCCAAGGTTATCCATCCTCACCTTAGCCGATTGTCAAGTTTGGAAATGCCCCACAGACTCCAAGTCCGGTTCCTCAAGTATCTGCTCGTTATCAACTCCTATATCAAACAAATAATATGCACACATAAGTGATATGCAATGTCATGCTACTACTGTATACTGGAAATTAAATACGGACTCGTCTCGGTTACTCCCCCGGGTTATTTTCTATCATCATCATCATTCACCATTTATTTCCAGTGTCTAAAATGATACTATACTTATACGTATACCTATACAATACCTACTTTGATAATACCCTTTTCATATTTTTTTTTCCTACAAGTATATACTTTCCAAAATTATTAATTACTACTATTATTACTATTATTATTCCATGATTATCTCCTCAATTTAATTACTCTACTATTGTTTATTACATTTATATTTTCTCAGAACACTAATTGTTCCCAAAATTATATCTATTTTATTTTCCAGAGTATTATTTCCCTAAGTTATATCCCCTTTTAATTATTTTTTACCAATTAATTCTCTTTTTCCAGGATTTTTTATCCATTCCAGAAATTTCTTTTTTTTTTTTTACTGGACTGGGCCTAAACAGTGTCGGATCAGGCCATGCACAGTGCCTAGCCCAGGCCCCAAACAGGAGCCCAGGAGCGGCCCACGTGCAGGCCCAGGGGTCCGGCCCAGCAGCCCAACCCATGCCTCAAAGCCTCACAGCCCACGATCCATCTCGCGCTACATGGGTCAACCCGACCTTATCCGGGTCGTCTTCAACCCGGGACACTCACCTTGAGTAGTCGGCGACGGCGCGCGTGTCGAGGCGAGGTGACGAGCAGGGCGAGGCGCGCGGCACGACGGACTGGCGATGAAGCGAGGACGGCGGTAGAGCGAGCAGGTGGGGCGTCGTCGTCGTGGTGCGTGCAAGAGGTGGTCCGGCAACGGTTCGCGGGTCGTCGCGATGCTGGAATGGTCGATCTGCTGAGGACGGTGGCTGGCGTGGCTTGCTGCGACGGCAAGCGAGGGAGGGAGGTGGTGGTGTTGACTCTCGGTGGCGGCGGCGGAAATGGTGGTGTCTCGGTGCAGGTGGCTCGGGTGGGTTAATGGCAGCGGGTCCCCGGGTGGCGGCGTGGAGAAGGAAAGAAAGAAGAAAAAAAAAAAGAAGGAGGGAGAGGGGAAACGGTGGCGTTTGGAGTGTATGGGTGTATTGTTGTTTAAATTTTTCTCTTTTGGTTGGTTTTGGTGAAGGAAGGGGAAGGTTTGGTTTTGGGCAGTGTGTTTTGGCAGGTGAAGAGTGAGTGTTGCAGGTGAGTTGAGGTGTTGATGGCGTTACTAAGCAGGAAGGAAAAAGGGCCAAGTCACGCAGTGCAGGACAAAGCTTGTCACGGGCAGAAAACTGGTCATTCACATGCTCACAGTGAATGGCGGCTGCAGCCCCCTCACTGTGCAGCATGTGAGGCGGGTTTTGTCCGGACCAGAAAATAACTAATGTACCCCTTTGACTTTATTTCTGGCCCGATAATTCGGGGTTAATCCTGACTTTTCTGAAGATTCCTGGACCCGAAAAATTCCAACTTGGTCCGGAAAATCCGCAGAAAAATCCCGAGCGTGGGACTAGGCTCGGTTTCGGAATCCAATGCACGAATTACCATAAATTAATTACCCAAGATTAATTTTTAATGGTAAATAACTTGTAAAATTAAATTTACGGTGACGGTAAAAACGTAAAAATTACCCGGGCTGTTACAGAGCACCATAGAGTCCATCTCTATATCCTTCCAATGTTTTAGGCTCTTGCAATCTTTGGAAAATATTTAAATTTTGATGGTCTTTTATATTTTCTCACTGCCAAACTATAGACGACTTGTATTTGTTTCCCACAGGCCGATTCCGATTCATAAATATCAGCGAATTGTTGTTCTTAACCTAAACAATTCGAAGAGTGTTTATATATAATAGAGATGTATATTACTTATAATAAAAATAGGAATATGATAGAAAAGTCGAGTTTTGGATTATTTTTTTTTGAGGGGAGAGTTTTGGACTTTTAGTACTGAAGTTGCTTTCTTTTTTTATTTATCTAGAATTAATTAATTTTTGAATAAGAATAGGAAATAAGTGGGAAAAAAATAAATTTTGCTTATGTCGGTTGGTTTTTCTAATTTTTATAATATAAAATAAAATTTGAATATTTATGTATTATTAATGATAAATAATTTGATGAATGAAGGCTAATTCTGTCAATTTGCTTGATTTCTGTTTTAGCGCTTTTATATATAGTTTACGGGAACGCCTTTCTTTCCTTCCCACCTACTACTTTGTTTCTCTGCGCCAGAAGAGACAGAGAGAGAGAGAGCCCTAGAAATTAGAAAAACAAAGCAAGCAGCAGGAGCCGCTCTGCTACTTTTGTTTAATCGAACCAAGAGCGAAGCATGGACCCTCCTCAACAAGAACCAGTCAGCTACGTCTGTGGAGGTATCCCTTCCTCTTATTATTGCTCTCTTCAATTAATTAATTTTCTTTGATTTGCGTTTTGTATGCGAGCGAGAGGGTCAATTTTGGGGGGTGGATTTGTCCGCTTCGTGAATGGGTGTTTTCAAGTTATGGGGTTGGGTTGTTTTGCAGATTGTGGGATGGAGAACACTATGAAGCCGGGAGATGTGATCCAGTGCAGAGAGTGCGGTTACCGTATCCTCTACAAGAAGCGCACCCGTCGAAGTAAATATATAATACCCAACCCCCTTTCTAAGTGCTTTCCTTCTATTATTAATATTAATCTTTTGGTTCCTCTATTATTCCCTGAATTAATGCTCTCATTGACCTGCTATTAGGGCTAGTTTTAGCTATTAATTGGCATATTCTGCTCTATCTTGTTCTTATGTTGATGAAAGTGTATTGGTTACTTAACGCTAATATGGAGTTCCTGGTAGAATTAGGTGATAACTTGTTTGAAATCCAGGAAGTGCAACTGATTTGTGTGTATGTTTGTCCGATAGACGAGTTGCATTAGCTGCTAGCACGTACCCAGTATAAAATAATCACTTTGTATTCGTTCTTTTGGACATTTAGATATTCTGTTCCAAGCATTTCTTCAACCTTTCCAGCATCCTCTTTTGACACACTTTGTTTTTTTTGTTTTTTTTTTTCTTGCAGTTGTCCAGTACGAGGCACGCTAGAGGAATAAATGATTGTGCTTTTGTTCGTATGGAGTTTAAAGTGTGTTGTTTACCCTGGAAACATGCTGCGTCTAAGTTGATGTTTTTATCAGAGCTTTGGAATTCTTATTTCTGTAACTAATCGCACTAATGTTGGATGATTGCTTTATGCAAATGGGTTCTTCCCTTCCCTCAACTTGTTGATGAACACAAACTTGTTATTCATGGTGGTGAATGAATTGCTAATTTCTGGCATGAATTGCTTAGTTGTTATATGCTCTGCTAGTGGTGCATGTTCTTACTGCTCCAGTGCACCCATAAACGAAACATATTTCACCTTTTCTCAAGTCAACTTCACCTCTGGAAACATGTTTGCCCCTCTTGTCGCCACCCCCTCCATCACCAATCCATGACCTCCTCTCCTCACATTTTTAAGTCTCCAACTCTCCATCACCATTACCCTTTCCTGCCCCTTATTCTATAACTCACCACTACCTCCACCTCCTCCTTCAGGTGCTTACAAGGTCGCATTACATGTCTCCAGTCCAGGTCCTCCTTATGTTTTCAACTCACCATCTCCAACCCTTACTCAGATATTTATGCATCTCCACCTCACCTCACCTTCCTCTGACTCCACGATAAACCTCTGGTGTCACCATCTCCAACCTCTATCTCCATTTCTCTTCCAAGTATACTACCAGAGCCCTGCGACAAGGGCATTAGCTTAAATACACAATAAATCATTTGCGGGTGCAACATTTTTCTTTCTGGATATCGATACTCTTATGTAATTGGCGTTTATAAGTCTGTTTTAAATTTCAGGGGCTAGTAATCCGAACGGACTGAACTAATCTTTGTGCTACTTTTGAGCTCGTTCAAAATTCCCAAGAATTACCAACGGAGTTTCCTTGGATGTGTTGGTTATTTCTGCCTTCTTTTCTTCTTCGTAGACGGCATGTCATACATGCACCTATAGATAGTACCTAAATTATATACACGGTCTTGTTACCGGCCCGCCATATATTTGAAACTTTGTTGATAATGGACTTTTCTCTCTCGCTAAAAACTCCCAGCCAACCTTTACTCCCCAAAAATTCCCGTGCAAAAAGAAGAGACCTTAACAAGGATAAGGATTGGAATGCAATTATAAGAAACCACTCCAAGCTCAAAAATGACGACAAGGTTCTCTCTTCATATATCCACATGGAATCTCTTGGAATTACACCTAATGGTGCCACTCTGCCACTTGTTTTCAAGGCCTGCACCAGGCTAAATGCGGTCGAGACGGGCAAGATGTTGCATTCTAGCATCAAAGGAGGCAATTTGATGAAAGATGTTAGAGTTGGGACCGCTGTTGTTGGCTTTTATTGCAAATGTGGGTTGCTTAAAGAAGCAAAGCAAGTGTTTGATAAAATGATTGAAAGAGATTTAGTTTTGTGGAATGCCATGATTTACGGGTATGTGACTTGCGGATGTTATCAGGAGGCAATCGTGTTGTTCCGGAAGATGCAGAAAGAAGGTTTCCAGCCTAATTCACGTACCTTGGTAGCTTTGCTTTTGGCGTGTGAGGGGGTTTTGGAGCTGAGATTAGGGCAAGAGATACATGGGTATTGCTTGAGGAATGGGTGTTTTAACTTGCACCCCCATGTCGGGACTGCTTTAATTGGGTTCTATCTGAACTTTGATATGACAAGTTCTAGGCTGGTGTTTGATTCGATGGTTGAGAGGAATGCTGTCAGTTGGAATGCAATGACTACCGGGTATCTTGATCATGGGGATTCTGTAGAAGCCTTGCAGCTTGTGGTTCAGATGCTTCAGGATGGAGTTCAGTTTGACTTGGTCACACTCTTGCTGGTTATTCAGGCCTGCGAGGAATTTGGGTCTTTTGAAGTGGGCAAGCAGGTCCATCAACTGGCCATCAAGGTTGGGTATAGCAATGATTTATTTATAGTTAATGCATTGATCAATATGTACAGTGGGATTGGACATTTCGATTTGGCGTGCCAGTTGTTTGATGCCAGTGACATTTATGATACTGCCTTGTGCAACTCTATGATAGCCGCACACATTGAATATGGGTTTTATGAGGAAGCAACGAGTTTGTTTTCCAGATTGCGAGCAGACAATAGTGAAGATGAAAGAACCATGGTCCTCATGTTGTCATTATGTGCATACTTGACTGAAGGCTTGAGAAGGGGCCAAGGCTTGCATGCTCACATATGCAAGAGTGGCATGAAGATGGATGTTTCTGTAGGAAATGCATTGTCAAGCATGTATGCAGATTCGAATTGTGCTGAAGCTGCAAAGATGGTGTTTGACAGAATGACTGATGTTGACGTCATCTCGTATAACACTTTGATCCTGGCACTAAGCAGCTGTAGTTTAAGGCATCTATCTTGGGAACTCTTTGGAGCAATGAGAGAATCCAAAACAAATCCTAATTCGCATACTATGATATCTCTCCTAGCTGCTTGTGGTGAAGAAACTAGTCTGAAAAGTGGAAAGTCTGTCCATGGGCTTGTGATAAAATATGGCATCGAAGTAAATACATCCTTGAACACTTCACTTTGTGATATGTATATGAACTGTGGTGATGAAGAAACGGCTAGGAAATTGTTTGAGGCCTGCCCCAACAGAGATTTGATCTCATGGAATGCAATGATTGCTGGTTATATTAGAAGGAACCTCCCTGTTGAAGCTTCTACACTTTTCAACCGTATGATCTCAGAAATAGAACCTAACCCAGTGACAATTATAAACATTCTCTCTACGTGTACGAATCTTGCCAATCTGCCTCTAGGACAATGTTTGCATGCTTATGCAATTCGGAGGTTTTCCCCTTTTATTTTCAACATATCACTTGCAAATGCATTCATTACAATGTACACAAGATGCGGTGGCATGAAAGATGCTGAAAAGATCTTTAATACCTTACCAAAGAGAACTATCGTGTCTTGGAATGCTATGATTACTGGCTATGGTACACATGGACGTGTTTCTGATGCCATCCAAACCTTCATGAAGATGTTAGAGGATGGCTTCCAACCAAATGGGGTAACTTTCTTATCAATCATATCTGCTTGCAGCCATGCTGGACTAATAGAGAAGGGCTTGAAGCTTTTCCATTCCATGGTTCATGATTTTAAGATAACCCCAATGCTTGCTCACTATGGATGTGTGGTTGATCTACTTGGTCGTGGTGGATGCTTAGATGAAGCTAGAGAATTTGTTAGTTCCATGCCTATTGAACCAGATGCATCAGTCTGGAGAGCTCTACTTAGCGCTTGTAGGGTTCATTCTGACACAAAACTAGCTGCTGCGGTTTTCCAAAATATTGTGGAATTAGAACCGGCGAATGCTGGAAATTATGTTTTGCTATCAAATATTTACGCTGCAGCTGGTTTCTGGTCAGAGGTTAGAGAAATAAGAACATGGCTGAAAGAGAAGAGTCTAAAAAAGACTCCAGGAAATAGTTGGATCGTTATTAGAGGTCAGGTTCACTCTTTTGCTGCTGGAGATACATCCCACAGCCATTCTCAACACATTTATGCAACTTTGAGTTCTTTGTTGGTCCTGCTCAGAGAATTTGGATATGTTACGGATACTCAGTTTCTATTACATGATCAAGAAGAGGATTAGGTTGGAAGTGAGGAGACACTCCTTTAGCGCTGAGCTGCATTTGTGTTTGAATTGATCAGGTTAAAGGGCGGAAGCCAATGGTCATACTCATCAGTCATCAGTCATCAGTAAAAAACTTTTGGCGCTCTGGTGAAATCTGCAGCAATTTTTGAGCTGTTGGAAGCTTCCAGTACTAGCTTATTAACAGACTTTCAGTAAATTATAATTTCCCCTTCTAGCCATCACTCGAGGATGTTAAGATTGGTTCACAAGCCATCATTCCAGGTTGAGATATCATTTCCACTCAGCTGGCTGGCCAAGCTTGGCATGCTATACTTCCTTGTTGTCGTTCTTGCGACTATTTTATGAAACAATTCATGAATAGTTCAACCGCTTGTTGCAGTAGGCGAGCTAGCAGATGAGTGGTTCAAAACCTTGTCTTTCTTGCCATGTTCGCTGTCTAAACGACAGATGCTGATTTACAAATATAGAAATGAGAAGTTGCACAATTGGTACAAGTACAGGATAGTTGGTATTCTTTTACTGTAAATTTCTTGTAATGAACTGTAAACACAAACTGATTTGTTATTGGATATCTAGTCATTTTGAGATGTTTATCGACCACGGCTTTGCAACTAGCCCTTGTAATCTTTGACAAGCCCTCCCAATTGTGTTCTCGTGAGAACAGAAGAGGGAGAGAGGAATGAATTTGTAATCCATTAAGGAAAAATAGGTTATCAGGTGGCCGCCGTTTCAATTATTTATTGTTATCTTTAGCAACTGGGGAGAGCATATTGTCCAATTTCCGGCAATTCGGGTATCTTGGGCCAGATTCTTCCATATTTCTAAGTACATTTGGGGCCTTATTGGCTTCATTCCCCCCCCCCTCCAGTATTTATTGCTTTGGGGTACAGGGAAGGCATGTCTCAACCACCTTTTACTTTTTTTTTTTTGTCAGCAAGCATCATATATTATATTTCATAAATACCATAATACAAAGTGAGTAGCAAATATTACATGCCAGCATGGAAGTGAAAGCCTTAACAAAGGCCAAATACATGTAGATAACATTCAAAAAAAAAAATAATTACTCCAGAGTTTGAGAGAAAGCCTTAACAAAGGCCAAATGCATGTCTCAACCACCTTTTACATCTTTGAGAGAAAAAATAAATTTGATGAGTGCAGGTGTAGGGGCTAGGGAGTGGGAAAAACAGTAATTACTCCAGAGTTTGAAGCCCAAAATCGCCTGTGTTTTTACAAATCCTCTGATCAACGAAAAAAAAAAAAATAAACCATCAAACTCAACCACAAAATGCACACACCAATTGCCAACTACCACTCTCAAAAACCAAGAGAATCCCCACTGCAACCAAGTCTGAACAACAATAGGGGGCGGCATAGATACCTTAAAGCCCCATTAGCTGAAAGTAGGTTCCCCATCACATTTCACATCTCATTTTACTAGATAAGAAATTCCTCATCCCAACATCCAATCGTCTAGTAAAGATTAGTAGAATCTATATCAGAAACGATTCCCACCCTTTATCCAGAATCCCATCCCCACCATATTTAGATTTGGTCCCATGGGACAGATAAATATAGAAATGAGAGAACCAGCAAATGCAGAAGGGACAAAAGAGAAAACACAGACTAAAAAAAAAAATGGAAGACAAAATAATTTTTAAGAACCATACAGCAACAGTTAATATTGTAGTAGTATAATGGAACGGTAGTAATGCTGATAAATTGTTAAATTGTCAGAACTGTTAGTTACAAAATTGAATCTCTGAATCAGGTGACATCAATCAAATATGTAGCCTACACTTGGACCAAAATCTAATCTCAGGAAAAATAACCTATATATGATATTACATTCATGAAAGAATTGGAAGGAAGTAGAACCAAGGCACTGCTAGTTTATTAACTCACAGCTAAAAAATCGAAAAATTGATTAAAAAGAAACTAGAAAACAAGCAATCGTTCTAACGAAGCAACAATTTGATCAAGCTGCAGTTCTGTCATTTGTATCAGAAGGGTCCTTCAACATAGACTGAATCCAAGATAGATCAGGCTCCTCTCCATAATCCTCGGTCAACTGTCCACTCAACTCATCATTTTGCAAAGACCAATCTCCATTCTCATTAGCAGGAGCTCCTACATTTGCTGGCCATGAATTTGAGCGACTGTATGCAAGATGGTTTGAGAGGTTAGAACCACGCCCCTGCAAGCTTAGGCTGGATAGCTTTTGTTGCATTTCTTCATGGTGAGAAAGAGGAGGCAGATAAGAGGTCGGTGCGGATGCTGGCTCGTATACCCGAGTTGGCATCCTTCCCAATGGTGAAGAACCAAGCCAAAACTGCAAAAGATGATGATTAGCATAAGTTGCAGACGGGACGGCTGTGTTGGCTTGTGATAACATGCTTCTCTGCTGCTGAAGTTGGTGAAGGACAATTAGTTTATAGAGTAGTAGGTCGGCTTGTTGCTGAGGGAGAACACTTAATTCATTCAGGAGCCGCCTACTGAACTCCAGGGGGTGCAAGTCGCTTGCAGGGAAAGAAGTTGTCAAATGTCCTGCTTGATTTTCATTGGCCGCTGGTATATGCCAGTTGGTGATATTTTGCTGATGAGGCCAAGCCATGGACAAGTTTGAATCATTGCAGGGAGGAGTAATCGAAGTGGGTGGAGGCAATTGGTTCAGGGCAGCAGCAAAATCCAGGGGAGCTGGTTGAGATGATGATAACAATGGAGTAGCATTAGACCCACTTGGAGTTCTCAGTTCCTCCTTCGTGTGGGCAAAGAAGCACACCCGGCGGCGGCAACCGGTGCCATCATTGCAAACTCTAGTCCTGTATTGTGAGGGGTGCAGCCAGCACTCAAAGATACCGTGAGAGTACTCGCACAAATCTCCACGCTTACACAATCCTTTTCTATGATCAGGGCATGGCATGC
This sequence comes from Turnera subulata, assembly GCA_028386065.3. Classification (NCBI taxonomy): domain Eukaryota; kingdom Viridiplantae; phylum Streptophyta; class Magnoliopsida; order Malpighiales; family Passifloraceae; genus Turnera; species Turnera subulata. The sequence continues at coordinate 163,041 of JAKUCV010006922.1, read as the reverse complement.
AACTGTAATGAAACTTTCTGGGGTCTCTCCTCCTTGCGTTCTCTCCTGGATGAACAAAAGGGCACTCGGTCCAGTCATGGGTGTAGGTTCGGGAACAAGGCCTGATCTTGAACATGTACATCCTAAACTCATCACTGGCGTACAAGCTGCTCTTCACATCAGGAAGAGTTGGATCAGGTGGGTACTCTTTCTTGGCAGAGGAGACCGGCACATTATTATTATTAGGCTTGCAAGAAACAGGTGACAATGAACCTTCATTGGTTGATGATGATGATGATGATGAGAGAGGAGGCGAAATTGATCTCAAACAACCACCAGTACCACCAACACTACTTGAATCATCATTATTCTTCAACAACTCCACAAGGAAAATCTTCAGGAAGGGGGAATTGGGCGGAGCAACAAGAACATCATAGGGACGGAATCCATTGGCATCAGTGACATTAGTATCAGCACCGGCAAGTAAAAGCCACTTCACAACATCAACCGCTCTAACAGATCCACTAGAAGCAGCACAGTGGAGAGCAGTGGTATTATCAAGGCCACAAGAGAAATTTACATCCACACCGGGCAGAGAAAGAATAAGTTGCACAATCTCAAGGCTGCCATATTTAGCAGCAACCATTAATGGGGTCCTCTGCTCCACAACCATCTTTTTCGACACTGGATCACGACTATACCACAACCCGACCGCCTTAACCTGAGATTCGTCACACACCGATCTCTTGAAGCCCTCAACGTCGTTATTCGCCGCGAAATCGAGCAACAAGGGAGAAGGATCCTTGTTTTCTCCAAAGTTGGTCATATCTTTGGTGAAAGAATTAGTTTCTTGGTGTGGCGTCTTAAACTTCTCCGGGCCTAAACACATGCCTTAAACGACAAGAAACCAATCTAAACAGGGTCAAGATCACAAACTCACTATTCTATAGAACAGCTCACTTTCTTTCGTACTCTCTTTGCTAACGACCCAGGAATAACACACCCAAAATATGAAGACTCCCAACCCAGTTCCACAAAAGAGCCGCAACCTAATAATTTTTGAGTAGGCTGACGGAGAGTTTTGAGAAGAGAGAAATCAATGGGAGTTGGGTGCATAAAGGGTGGGTATATATATAGGAAGAGAGAGCTACAATTCTCTGTAAGAAACGGGGGAAAAAAGGAAAAGAATATGTCCTGAGATTTACATCAAACTAATATGGGAATCCGAGATAAACAAGGATTACTCAGATAGAAAAAAAAAAGTTGCAAATTGCTCGGCCTCGGTATAATTGGACCAAAATTAGCGCTCAGCAAAAGAAATCCTTTCAAGAAAAGGAAACGCGAATAAGAATTAAAAAATATGCGATATAAAACTCCACCGCCATCATTCATAATTAAAGCGTTTTTTTAGCTTCTTTCCATGACGAAAGAAAGATTGGAGGAAATTAAGCGCTGGAATTGGTAAATTTGGTTTTCACTGGAAAACATCATCAATGTTGAAAATTCTTTCTTTTTTATATATTTCCATGTCCTGTTTCTTGAAGACTTTAGCTCCCCCTACCAATTTTGGCTACTTTTAACAAGGAACTATTATTATGCACAAATACCATCACTGATTCTTTTACTAGCCAAATACAAAATAGAAATTGTATATCTAAACCAAAGGATTAGTCAAATGAACCAAGATTAAGTGAGTAACAATCGCGCAATTCTTGAAATATTAGAGAAAATTTAGCTACCGAGCAAGAATCACGTACCCTGAACCAGATTAAACAATAATCACAAACAGAGAGATGATATTAAAAACTCACTACTGGCTTTAGCATTGTGGTTGGATCAGTTGACTCTGAAATATTCTTTGAGTAACCGGAAGAGTCAATGGACATACTACATTATGATTGCCACTCCAGGAACTTGATGAACACTTGAAGAAGTTAAAAGGCAGATGCAAAAATGCAGAGGAGCTCTGCGGTGGTCGTTACTTACAGTACCCTGTTCCACTTTTTTTTGTTTTGTTTTTCTTTTTTCTCAAGAGGGAAACTCGAGAGAGAAAGAGGGAGACCACAACGACTTTTTGAAAATTAAATGTGAGATTTAATGGCAGGGAATTTTGGGGGATTTTTGTGGGAAATGTAGGGGTTTAAAATGAATTTTTTGCCAAGGGGGTCATTCATTGCTGGAATTCGAGGACGCCGAGGTGACAGGGGCCTCGTCTTTTGGTCTCGGTGAGGGTCAAAAGTGTGGCGTGACAACAAGACAATGGTTTCTGATGGTCAACCTCTAGAATATAGGATATTTTATTATTTAGTAATACTAGTTTTTATGAATTTCCCTCCAAAAATAAAATAAGTGAAAATTTCAAAATTTCTTTCCTTGAAGCCTTATTATTTCTTTCAATAATGCTAGAGTTACTAACTATTTCTTACAAAGAGTATGTTACTAATATAGGTGGCATATGCCACCTCATCTTTTATTAAGTGGGTACCATGTCATCCCTTTCAAATTTAATTTAAATTTCTAATTTAAAACACTAATCAATGCTCTCTCTTAGGGGAAAAAAAAAACGATTATTCTCCTACCCGCAAACCTAACAACGATTCTCTATATCTTAGGAAAAACACAAAAAACGATTTCTCTCCTACCTGGAAACGTAACGAAGAGCTCTCTTTTGTTCCTTATCAACCCTATTCCAAAAACTCTTCCCTCTTTCTTTGAATTTCTCACCATTGATACCGTAAAAAAAATCATCCTTGGTTCTTCTCACTATTATCAATTCTAATATATTCTTCTCTTCCCTTTAGATTTATATTACTTTCCTCCACCTTTGTTGTTGTTTCGACAGTGAATTGTTGCTATCTTTTTCCTTTCTGATTACCCCTTTTGTTTCACTGTTGATTCTTGCTGTTGTTTTGACAGTAGACTATTATTATCTTTTTTCCCTCCTAATTACTCCTCACCGTTCATTGTTGTTGATAATCATCACCAATCACTTTCGTATTAAGGTATTGCTTCTCGAATAATTTTTTTCGTGTTAAAATCCAATTTGATTTGCTCTTAATGTTAATTGGAGAGTAATAGTTTTTTTCCACTTATAATACTCTCTATCGTTACTTTGTTTTGATTATTAATTTAGCATTAAAATTAATTATTAGAGTTCTGGAATGGATATAATATTTTTGGAGACTGAGGTATTTTGAAATTTTTGTGAATTGATTTTGCAAAAAAAAAAAGTTGTTACTTGACGCTTAATGCTAAATTAAGCATTGTCTTCTAGGATTACCCATTATCAGTGTACACTTATACCTTCTTGTCGTCTGTTTTTTATGTGCTTATTTGTTTGGATTTTTATTTTTTGAAAGCAGATAACAGAGTTGATCATTAAAGCGGGTGGAATCGATGACGAATTGATGATGAATCATGAAGGTGTACAAGACGGTGAAGAAATTGAACAATCTTTAAATGTAGATAAAATCGAAGATGCAGATCCATCTTTAGTTACTAAAGATGAAGTTGTTCAAGTTTTGGTTGAAGCACCTCAAGTTGGTATGTTATTTAACTCAACTGATGAATTGTTTAAGTACTACACAAGTTATGGGAAACAAATTGGGTTTTTTGTAACCGTAAGAAGTTCTCAGTCTACTTTAGATGGAAGGACAAGGTATATAACTCTTGCTTGTACTCGTCATGGAAAAGTTGAAACTAGAACAAGTAATGTTCTTAAACCACAACCATTGGCAAGGGAAGAGTGTAATGCAAAAATCAATGCTGCTTTGAGTAAGGAAGGAAAGTATAGAATTACCTCAGTTAAGCTTGATCATACACACCCTTTTATGACTCTAAGTAAGATGAGATTACACAAAAGTAACAAAAAGATGGATTTGCATGTCAAAAGAGCTCTTGAACTTAATGATCAAGCTGGAATTCGACCGAACAAAAATTTTAATTCATTCGTTATTGGAGCTGGTGGCCATGAGAATCTCTTATTTGGGGAGAAGGAATGTAGAAATTATATCGAGGTAAGAAGGAGATTACGACTTGGAAATGGAGATGCTGAAGCATTGCTTAATTATTTCAAGAAGAAGAAAAATAGGAATGAACAATTCTACTATATAGTAGATATTGATGATGATAATCGACTTAGAAATATTTTTTGGGCAGATGCAAGAAGCCGAGTAGCATATGAAAGTTTTGGTGATGATGTTACATTTGACACGACATATTTGACCAATACATACCAAATGCCTTTTGCTCCATTTGTTGGAGTGAACCATCATGGACATTCTATATTGCTTGGCTGCGGACTATTAGCAAGTGAGGATACTAATAATTTTGTTTGGTTATTTAAGGCTTGGTTGTCTTGCATGTCTGGTCGATCTCCTGATGCAATTATTACTGATCAAGACAAAGCAATGAAAAATGCAATTGAGATAGTCTTTCCTAACACTCGTCATCGTTGGTGCTTGTGGCATATCATGAAAAAAATCCCAGCAAAATTGAGTAGATATTCGGCATATGAATCTATTCGAGTGAAGTTGCAGAGTCTTGTATATGATTCATTGAACAAGGATGAATTTGAGAAATCTTGGATGCAGATGATTGAAGATTATGGTCTTTCTGATAATGACTGGTTGAGAATGCTATATGAAGATCGACATCGTTGGGCTCCTGCTTTTGTAAAGGAGAATATTTTGATGTTTAGTCTTCAAATTTTTTACATCAATTTATTTGTTCTATAGACTGGCAAAATACGATGCCAATGAGTTTTTTTTTTTTTTACTTGATACCATTGAGAATATTTTGATGTTTTGTCAAGAATTTTTTCTTGATACCATGCCAATGAGCTTTTTATGTCGTTGAGAATATTTGATACTTGGTCAAGAAATTTTTTGAATCAATTTATCTATTTCATACACAACCCAGTTTGTCACAATCAATTTTTTGTCAAATTATTTCAGTATTTTAAGTATTAAAGTAAATTAGATGTATTTGTAAAAAAAGTAAAGAAAGAAAAGGAATACACCTCATGAAACATGAATAAGATGTATTTGTAAGCAAAATATAAATAATCCAAGACTCGGTTGACCACATAAATTTTTTCCAAATTACTTATCGTCGGTAAAAATTCCGAATATTGTGGTAAAAAAAACAATTTTCACCTTGGAAGTCAGAACTACTCGTTAAAATTTATAAAGATTTACTCTGGTCGTTACAAATATAAAAAACATTACATAAGAAAATATATAAAAATGCTGAAGGTCTTAAAGAAACTACTAGAATAATTTCTCTCTTAGTATGATTTTAAAAATAATTGTTTCACTATCTTAAGAATTAAAATAAATAATATGTTTATTTTAAATATTTTAAAAATATATTGAAACGCGCCGACCCGTATTTACCATACACAGTAAACACGTGCCGGAACTGTGACAACCCAACCCAACGAAGCCCAACATACAGTGTGTATAACAGAAATCCGGGCTCAACAGCCCATAATAAAAACAACAGTAATAACTCAGCACGGCCCAATGGCCCAATAATAGTAAAACAATGCACAGCGGAAGACTTAACAACTCACAATACACTGTATGCGACACTGATGCAAACTATGGATCCAAGTCCTGTCCAAGGGATAACGCCGCAGCCTGTCTGGAATGCACCAACCCTGTACCAAAAATAACTCATCCTACGGGATGAAAGCCCGCAGGTGAGGGGTGAGTCCGAAGTGCTCACCGACGAAAGATAGGCCAATAATATGAACACTAAAATGACTCAAGTCCAAAAATAGGTAAAAACCACCAAATACAAAAGACTCGACCCAGAGTCGGTCCAAGACCGAAAAGACTCAAATAAAATCCAATTATCCAATTTTATCTTTCCGGGCCCCGTCACGGATAAGCTAGGGTCGTACCAGGTTATCAACCTGTTCCTGGTGCCAGATCAAAAAGAACCCAGGGATAGACATCCCAAATATAACAAACCGGGAAAGAAATCCCAAGCATAGACATGCTTATCACACGAACCCAGATCATGGCCACCACAAAACAGTCTCTAACCATCCGGTCGTACCTCTACTTACCACGTGACAATTATATTACCGTCGTCAAAAACCAAACTCAGGGATCGACATCCCTAACCAAAATACCGAAGATCGACATCCCCTCCAAAATACCAAGGATCGACATCCTTGTCACAATTTATTATTTATTCCATTTTATACTTTGAACCAAAAGACACAGAAAATCAACACGGGGATAAACATCCCAAAATACCCAAACCAAATACTGGGATAAACATCCCGACAACAATCAAAACAAATGCAACCAACAGTGCAATATTCAACTAACACGATAACCGAGTAATATATGCACATATCGAAGGAAATCCATCCTCACCTTGGCCGATTACTCAACTCCGGAAACAATGACCGGTCCGACGCCGGCTCCTCGGGAAACTGCCCGATATCAAACCTATACCACAAAACAGTATATACACATAAATGCACATAAGAGTATGTCATGATGCCAGTACTGCGAAATACACCCATCCCGATTACATAACCTTTATTATTTCCATTTACCGAAAATATTTAACCATACGTATATCCGAATATAATTTCGGTACCATACTTTAATTAAAACTCTTTTCAAAATATTTTCATAAAATAACTATAATTTCCCAAAATAATAATCTCCATAATTTTTTCAGAAAATAACAACCTATTTATAATTTTCAGGAAATATTTATATAGTGTTTATCTTTTCTAAATATATATAGTAATAATATTTTCCAACACAAAATATAATTAACTTTAATTTCCAAAATAAACATTTATATACATATACCATAATCATAATTTTCCAGACGAAATAATATACATATTAAATTTCTAGAAATTAATTTCAAGGTATATATATATATTTTCCAAATAATAATAGTTTTCCAAAACCAAACTTAATTATTTATCAAAGTAAATATACTTATATTTTAATAAAAATACCAGAATTAAATTGGCAATATTTTCCTCAAAATAAATATATAATTTTTTTCAAAATTAAATATCAGATTATGTATAAATAAATATATATATAAATTGTTTTTTTTTAATTAACGGACTGGGCTGAACAGTGGCGGCCCAGGCTCGCACTGTGCAAGCCCAGCCGGCCCACGCCCAAGCCCAGGCCAAACCCAGCCCACCAACAAAACCCGCGACCCGGCTGAGGAAACGGGTCATCCCGACCCAGAGACCCTATCCGGGTCGTCTTCAACCCAGCTCACCTAGCGTGGTGACGACGTGGCGGCGCTGCTGGTCGGCGAGGCGACGACGAGGCACGAGCGGGCGGCGGCAGAAGGTGGCGATGCGAGGCGCGGCGGCAGCAAGGTAGAGAGGCGGATCCACTGGTCGGCCGTCGGGTCAACGCCTCTAGCGGCTGCGTCCGGCGGTGGGAAGCGACGGGGAAGGCGGCGTCGAGGTCGCGCCGGCTCGGGCTTCCTGCTGGTGGTGGCGGTGAGGCTCGAGATGTCGCTGGTCTCTCTCCCGTGCACAGTAACGGGGCGGAAGCAACGAAGGTGACGAACTGTACACCTCTTTTTTTTCTTTTTCTCACTTTTCTTCTATTTTCTTCTTTTCTCTCTTTTTTTTTTCTTTTTTTTTCTCCTCTCCTTCTCTTCTCTTCTTCCTCCTCTTCTGCTTTCTTTTTTTTTTTATAGCCGATGGATTACTATGCACATGTGACTCTGTAATAATGCAGCTTGTCTGCATTACAGAGCGAGTCCGGTCCGGACCAGAAAATAACTGATACCCCCTTAGTTATTTTTCGGTGTGATTTTCCGAGAAATTTCGAAACCTGAAAAATACCAACTTAGGCCCGAAAAATCCACGGAAAAATCATGAGCGCGGGAAAACTCTCGGTTTCAAAAGATGACTCCCGATTTACCTTGAATTAATTACCCAAGATTAATTCAACAGTAAAACACGGTAAAACGACTTCTACAGTCCCGGTAAAAATCAAAAATTTTACCCGGGCTGTTACAGTCTACCCACCTTAAAAAGAATTTCGTCCCCGAAATAGCGTCTTATCTGTGGGTCCTACCACGATAAGCTTCTGGCACACTCTGCCAGGTGTCCAACCTCAACATGAGATACCGCTTATACCCTTAAGCGACATCTCATCTGCTTATAAATACCAAACCTCATGACTGGCATACTCACACACAGTCATGGACTCTCCACTGAGATCAAGAACTACCTCAGACTCCGAGAACAACAGCTACATCGGCGGCACTGCCTTCCCGACAAGCTCCGAGGAGGAACCTCCGAAGAAACGGTTCAAGACCAACATCATCGGTCTGAAGGAGCACATGGTCGTTTCCCCAAAACGACGAAAGAAGCGAGTCCCCAAGAAAGCTGATGACAAGAAAGGCAAGGCGGTAGCTGAGAGCAGCACTCCGCAACAAAAGTTGACGCAACTGAACTTCTCGCTGAAGAAGATCAGCTCGGCGGTGGCGCAAATCCAACTGGCGTGTGCGGAACTGTTCCCACACATGAAAAATGTACAAAATCTTGTAAAAGATCTAGAGAAGCAAGTAGCTCAATAGAGTACTTCTTCTACTGTTGTAAAACTATTATGAAATTAATAAAATAAATTTTCTTTTCAAATCAAAATCTCTTGTTATGAAATCTTATGTTAAACGGAAAATTAAAACATCTCAAGGCAAAATAAAACTTGACAATAAAAATATAAAATCAATCATAAAGAAATCAAAAATAACACTCGTTAAACAAAGCCAGAACAAAAAGGAATTAAAACAAAATATATTTCATGATCGGCGCTCTAGATCGATCCCGAGAAACATACGTACACAGCTAACGGTGACGATCACGAGCACATCATGTGTCCCTCGAAAGACACGTTACCCACTTGTTCACAAATTCCGCATGAGCCAAGAACGTCTGTCAAGTCTCGTATCTCTCCACGATGTCCGAACAGCTGTGAGCTTGTCGCACTTGCGCTCTACTCGAGGTGTGGTCCCATCCGTCTAGCCTTAACAGTAACGGATGCATGTGATAAAAGATGCAAGAAATTATAGTAAAACCATGATAAGAAAGGACAAGGTAGCCAGAGCGAAAGAAAATCAAGAGAAGGAAAAAGGCTGAAAATCTCGGGCACGGTAGTCGGAAAAATGCGTAAAGTATCAAAGCAATAAATGATAGCAACGGTAAAATTCGAAAAGCAAAATCAAAGCAAAATCTTGAAAATCAAAAACGGTAATCACGCTCCCCATAAGAGTATAAAAGAAACGGAGCGGTGATGTGTAAATCATTAAAGCATTTTAGAGCAAACCAAACACTTAAGCAAACAAAACCACAAAACGCTGAAAAAAAAACAAAAGACCAATACGTCCCAACACAATGCATGCTCCATCCTCAGTCTTCTTCGTCGAAGGTGCCAATCTTGGCAGAAGAAATCGTCTGGCGTACAGCATGGTCAACGAACGTGCTGAAGAGCTACCGAACGAGCTCGGCAGGATGCCCTGTCTGGTCTTCGTCGACGAACTCTACTCGTCGCGGTTCTTCATCACTCCCATGGAAGAGACCTTCTTCCTGGAGGATCACGGCACTCTGAGGACATCCTACTACGGATCGGCAAACTCCGTGATGTTCTTCATCTCCGAAAGGCTACAGGAGTTCAACCTGGAGTCGACTTGCCAGACTGTGGAGCAAGGTGCCTACTACCAACTCTCGATGACGGCCCAGAGCATGCCCAGAATGACTCGACTACCTCCAACCTGGCCGAAGGCACGACTGCTGGTGTGGAACTGCAGAGGAGTTGCAAGACGTGCCCAGGAGTTCTCGCGTACTCTGAGGGACCTGAAGAACCAGTACAAACCAAACATGGTTCTTCTGACAGAGACACAGTGGAAACCGCGAGACGATCACGGTCTCATCCCACTCCGGTTCCCTCAAGCAAACCGGTTCGAGATTCCTGGCCAAAGCGACAGGGGCGGCATGTGGTTCTCATGAAGCAACAGAGTCACGGTCAACATCAACAATGATCCAAACAGCTTCCGTGTCAACGTCGTTTCGAATCGTTAAATGTATTTTTCTTTATTTTATAAAATATCAAAAATCAATGTAATATTTCTGTTTGTATCTCAAATATTAGTATTATCAATAATATTTATATTTCCGCTTATCTATGGCATCATTTACCTCATATGTGTATGCTCTGCGACAGCTGGCGTCCCTTGACTGGATCCATAATGCACTAACTAAATGATATAAAATAATAACAACTTGAGCGAACTATGCAAACAAGGACAACAAACACACAAAGACTGCCCAACAAGACCTAACGCCCGCTCCGCTACCAAAATGAAACGCCCCGACCCGTATTTACCGTACACAGTAAACACGTGCCGGAACTGTGACAACCCAACCCAACGAAGCCCAGCATACAGTGTGTATAACAGAAATCCGGGCTCAACAGCCCATAATAAAAACAACAGTAATAACTCAGCACGGCCCAATGGCCCAATAATAGTAAAACAATGCATAGCGGAAGACTTAACAACTCACAGTACACTGTATGCGACACTGATGCAAACTATGGATCCAAGTCCTGTCCAAGGGATAACGCTGCAGCCTGTCTGGAATGCACCAACCCTGTACCAAAAATAACTCATCCTACGGGATGAAAGCCAGCAGGTGAGGGGTGAGTCCGAAGTGCTCACCGACGAAAGAAAGACCAACAATATGAACACTAAAATTACTCAAGTCCAAAAACAGGTAAAAACCACCAAATACAAAAGACTCGACCCAGAGTCGGTCCAAGACCGAAAAGACTCAAATAAAATCCAATTATCCAATTTTATCTTTCCGGGCCCCGTCACGGATAAACTAGGGTCGTACCAGGTTATCAACCTGTTCCTGGTGCCAGATCAAAAAGAACCCAGGGATAGACATCCCAAATATAACAAACCGAGAAAGAAATCCCAAGCATAGACATGCTTATCACACGAATCCAGATCATGGCCACCACAAAACAGTCTCTAACCATCCGGTCGTACCTCTACTTACCACGTGACAATTATATTATCGTCGTCAAAAACCAAACTCAGGGATCGACATCCCTAACCAAAATACCGAGGATCGACATCCCCTCCAAAATACCAAGGATCGACATCCTTGTTACAATTTATTATTTATTCTATTTTATACTTTGAACCAAAAGACACAGAAAATCAACACGGGGATAAACATCCCAAAATACCCAAACCAAATACTGGGATAAACATCCCGACAACAATCACAACAAATGCAACCAACAGTGCAATATTCAACTAACACGATAACCGAGTAATATAGGCACATATCGAAGGAAATCCATCCTCACCTTGGCCGATTACTCAACTCCGGAAACAATGACCGGTCCGACGCGGCTCCTCAGGAAACTGCCCGATATCAAACCTATACCACAAAACAGTATATACACATAAATGCACATAAGAGTATGTCATGATGCCAGTACTGCGAAATACACCCATCCCGATTACATAACCTTTATTATTTCCATTTACCGAAAATATTTAACCATACGTATATCCGAATATAATTTCGGTACCATACTTTAATTAAAACTCTTTTCTTAAAACTCTTTTCAAAATATTTTCATAAAATAACTATAATTTCCCAAAATAATAATCTCCATAATTTTTCCAGAAAATAACAACCTATTTATAATTTTCAGAAAATATTTATATAGTGTTTATCTTTTCTAAATATATATAGTAATAATATTTTCCAACACAAAATATAATTAACTTTAATTTCCAAAATACATATTTATATACATATACCATAATCATAATTTTCCAGACGAAATAATATACATATTAAATTTCTAGAAATTAATTTCAAGGTATATATATATATTTTCCAAATAATAATAGTTTTCCAAAACCAAACTTAATTATTTATCAAAGTAAATATACTTATATTTTAATAAAAATACCAGAATTAAATTGGCAATATTTTCCTCAAAATAAATATATAATTTTTTTTCAAAATTAAATAAGATTATGTATAAATAAATATATATATATATAAATTGTTTTTTTTTAATTAACGGACTAGGCTGAACAGTGGCGGCCCAGGCTCGCACTGTGCAAGACCAGTCGGCCCACGCCCAAGCCCAGGCCAAACCCAGCCCACCAACAAAACCCGCGACCCGGCTGAGGAAACGGGTCATCCCGACCCAGAGACCCTATCTGGGTCGTCTTCAACCCAGCTCACCTAGCGTGGTGACGACGTGGCGGCGCTGCTGGTCGGCGAGGCAAGGCGAGGCGACGAGGAGGCACGAGCGGGCGGCGGCAGGAGGTGGCGATGCGAGGCGCAGCGGCAGCAAGGTAGAGAGGCGGATCCACGGGTCGGCCGTCGGGTCAACGCCTCTAGCGGCTGCGTCAGGCGGTGGGAAGCGACGGGGAAGGCGGCGTCGAGGTCGCGCCAGCTCGGGCTTCCTGCTGGTGGTGGCGGTGAGGCTCGAGATGTCGCCAGTCGCTCTCCCGTGCACTGTAACCAGGCGGAAGCAACGAAGGTGACGAACTGTACACCTCTTTTTTTTCTTTTTCTTACTTTTCTTCTATTTTCTTCTTTTCTCTCTGTTTTTTTTCTTTTTTTTTCTCCTCTCCTTCTCTTCTCTTCTTCCTCCTCTTCTGCTTTCTTTTTTTTATAGCCGATGGATTACTATGCACATGTGACTCTGTAATAATGCAGCTTGTCTGCATTACAGAGCGAGTCCGGTCCGGACCAGAAAATAACTGATACCCCCTTAGTTATTTTCCGGTGTGATTTTCTGAGAAATTCCGAAACCCGAAAAATACCAACTTAGGCCCGAAAAATCCTCGAAAAAATCACGAGCGCGGGAAAACTCTCGGTTTCAAAAGACGACTCCCGATTTACCTTGAATTAATTACCCAAGATTAATTCAACAGTAAATCACGGTAAAACGACTTCTACAGTCCCGGTAAAAATCAAAAATTTTACCCAGGCTGTTACATATATAATTAATATAATTTATTTTAAAATATCATGTTGCATCACAATAAATAATGTAATTTTTAGGAAAGGAGGCTAAGGTTACAAATTATAGGTAATAATATAATTAAGTATGAAAAATTAAATTAAAAAATTGTAAATAAATTTTCCTATTAAAAATTATTATTATTTTAATCTACATTATATATAATACTAAATATTTAATTAAACAATATATATATTTTTATCTAAAGTCATAAAAATAAATTATTAATTTTCTTCTTTTTTCTAACAAAGATGGCCTAAAAGATCATTAGTATTTATTTTTTCTTCCATTTTTATATTAATTAATTCAACTTATCATTTTTTATATATAATTTAATAATTAAATTTTAGTGTTGCAAGAGTGTTTTTTTTAAGAAAATCATTGAAATTTTAGTCCTCGTGCAATGTTTTGTATTTGAACCTCTCTTATTTGTGCCGGGCAGAAATGTGTGTGTTGTATTAAGTACAATCAAAGAACTATGGCGATATAACACAATCACCCGTTTCAATAATTAATAGTAAAAAAGAACAACAACAATTAGCAGCAAAATTGACTGTAATAATCGTCCTCTGCGTCTTCATTGGTGAATCCCTCAAGCGGCAAGAATGATAGAAAGCTGTGGTAGTATTGGAAACTAAAAAACATAAGGGAAGGATATTATATAAATCAAGGATGGTGTCATTATTATATGACGTTGGTGATGAATTTGACGAAAAGAGAGAAAAGTAAAAGTTTGTTTTGTGGCTGGAGTTTGTGATAGAATTGGAGGGAAGACAAAAAAATTAAAACTAAGGGTGGTTTTGTTGGTGACTTTTCGGGAGAAGGAGAAAAGATAGAGAGATTCTGGGGAGCCAGTTGTGGTGGTATCTGGGGAGCCAGTTGTGGTGGTATCTGGGGAGCCAGTTGTCTGGACAAACGAAGGGCGGGGGGGATGGATGAATGTCCCCCGAAAGTCTAGGCGGCCTCCCCAGCGCCCATTTCCTGGCCCTCTAGTTTCCCCATCAGCCTCCCATACTAGTAATCCACCCAACAGGTTCCAAGCCCTAAATCGACCTCAACCCGAGACCTCAGAGGCCATCACTAACCCAACCCCGGAACTACCCAACCCACCGGTACAGACCACACCAAATGTCTCCCTAGGAATACCAGGTATACCTTCCCCTCCCCCACCCACATCAACCGTTGAGATGCTCCACTCCCAGCCAGAACCCCCCCCCCCGGCTCTTCCTACACTTCAAGATTTCATAGGGGAAGGATCAATCAAACGATCCAAGACTAAGCTTTCTACCCGAATCCTAAAGCAATCCAACAAAAAGTCCCAACCTCTAAAACTCTCGAAGCTGTTAGCCAAAGAAACACCCAAAAGACAATCCCTCCAAGATGTATCCAATATTAGCCCCTCCCCGTCTACCTCAGTTGATGTCCAAGCCCCCATCGGACCTGTTCCCCCCTAGTTTCTTCCCCTGCCTCTTACCCTACTGTCTCTAACAATTTCAACCATCCAGCCCCATCCCGACCCCGCAGAAATCAGAATCACACGGCTGTAGTCCTGTCTGAAGACTGCCACCGCATGATTTTCTCCCCCGGTGCATCCAGCTCCGATATGAATACGGCTCGGCCGCCGGACACTTCTCATCCCCGCTGATCAGGCGTGTCCTTGCTTTTATACATTCCGTCTTGTAGTGGTTGTTCTACTAGTTCACATTGTCCTTTTTTTGGCCATTGCGCCCGAGATTCTACTCCATTGTTATGTATTGTGTTATTATGCTTATCATGTTTCTTGTATAAGATAGAAGTCGACCTGAGCTAACGACTTCTAATCATGTACCTAGCTCACGTATATTTTTAATATACTTCCCGGTTTCGACCAAAAAAAAAGAAAAGATAGAGAGATTGTTTTATGGTGGAGGTTTATAAGGGAAGAGAAGGTTAGAGAAAACTAGTAAAATTTAGGATGATTTTTATGTTGCTGGCGGCGATTTCGAAAAGAAAGAAGACGTGAAAGTTTATTTTGTTGTAAGAAGTTTATTAAAAAAAGAGGGAAGAGTGTAAAGAAAGAGAGGGAAAAGAGAGAGCATTGATTAGTGTTTTAAATTAGAAATTTAAATTAAATTTGAAAGGGATGATATGACATCCACTTAATAACACACTCTTTCTAAGAAATAGTTAGTAACTCTAGCATTATTGTATTTCTTTTCAGTTTTCATATAAAAAAAAATAAGGGTGCATTATTTTCTGCTGACTAGGCAGAAAATTTGTCGACCAAGTTGGTGGAAAACGTTTTCTTTTTTTCCTTTGGCAAGTGGGTCATACTAGTCCCCTCAAGTTATGAATTTATGCCTATATACATATATTCCTGATATTCTATTTTTTTTCTTCCGTTTACAAATTATTTTTGGGTTAAATTGTTTACGCAATACACAATAATTTCATAATCTCTAAACTTGTAAAAATTCATTTTAATAAGTCAGTAATTAATAATATCTTATGATTGTATACATAAGATAACATATTGGGATATAATGGTTCAAGATTGATTTTAGTTATTCTTGTTAATGTATTGTTTTATCTATCTGATCTCCCTCGTATTCTCAAAAAAAAAAAAAAAGAAGTTTTGTGACACTAATTTTTTGAACTCAACACAAAATCAAATCACATCAGATGACATGTAAATAAACAAAATCAAACAAATTTTCTATGGATCATGGTGATGTACTTAGTGGTGTTGCCTCCTTAAGGCAAGATTGAGTCTGTTTATTATCTGTTCTCTTTTGAATGTACCAAATATATAAATATGTATATATACGAAAATAAGAACAAGACCCACCACACAAACATCCAATCAAGGCTCTCTTTCTACACTAAGTACACAAAATACAATAATTAATTAATTAATTTACTAAGCTAGTAGCATAGACAAAAAACAAGAAGATTAAAATCTGACAATATTCTCCGTGCAATAATAGAAAGAAACTGGCAATTATTAACGCCTTCCTCGCCGCCCCCTCTTAGCTCTCAAAAGAATTTATATTTTCTTTGAATTTTGGTGTTTGCGCAGCACCACCCGATCCTCGCGAACCCCCGCGCTTAATGCCACCAATCCCTCTCCCTCCGCCGCCATGCCGACCCCGACCTCAGCTCCGCCCCACTCGGCCCCGGACTTCCTGAGCCGACTCGCCTCGCCCGACCCCGAAATCAAGCTCAAAGCCCTCCGCGACATCAAGAACCAGATCATCGGTAACCGCACCAAGAAGCTCTCCTTCCTCAAGCTCGGCGCCGTCCCCGCCGTCGCCTCCGTCCTCGCCGCCTCCCTCTCCCACTCCCCCGATGACGTCATCCACAACATCGTCGTGCAGTCCGCCGCCGTCCTCGGCAGCTTCGCCTGCGGCTTCGACGCCGGCGTCAGAGCCGTCCTCGACTCCGCTTCCTTCCCCCACCTCCTCCGCCTCCTCTCCAGCCCCGACGATAAGGTTCTCTTTTTTTTTTGGCGCTAATTGTTGATATTTACAGCTTTCTGTTGTTTGTTTATTATCTAAATTCGACGAGTAAAAAAAGAATATGAAGATTGAGAAAATGCGAATTATGTGCGGCAGGTCGTCGATGCTGCAGCGCGTTCGCTGCGTATGATCTACCAGTCAAAACTGGCACCAAAATTCGACTTCCTCGAAGCAAAAAACATGGAATTCCTGCTCTCCTTATTGAATTCCGAGAGCGAGAATGTTAGTGGACTCGGTGCAAGTATAATTACGCATTCCTGCGAATCTGGCCCGGAGCAGCTGGCGTTATGCGACGCTGGGGTTCTTAAGAAGCTCATTAACCTGCTTGGAGGCACCCTGAGCCAGAGGAATGCTAGTTTAGAGTCCCTTGCTGCGATTTTCAGGGGAAATCCAGATGTAGTTTCAAAGTTTGTAGAAGGTTCTAAGAATGGCTCGGAGGTTGTTTTGAAGTGTGTGGGATCAGAGGGTGTTAATGCGTTGACTTGTGTGAGTGAGTTGACCAAGGATAGGAATTTGAGGACTAGGCTGCTAGCTTGTGAGTGCTTGATTGTGATAAGGAATACTTGCCCGGGATATTTGCAAGATATTGGGATTAAGATGAAATTGGTGAACCTTTTGATTGAGCTTCTTGATGATCCGGGTCAAGTTGGCGATGATGCTCCGTCTGTCTTTTCTAGTTTGATCACAGAAAAAGAGGATATGCAGAAATTGGCTTTTGAAGCAAATGCTGTCAATAAATTCTGCCACCACTTGCAGAAGAACCAGTTGAATCCCAAACGTCTCCAAGGAGTGTTACTGGCATTGTCTGATTTATGCGCAAAGTTGGAGAGCTGCAGATTGGCATTTCTGTCATTGAAGGTTGGATTTTTTTCTGTTATATTTTTTATTTGTGCAGCTCATCAATTTTAGCTTCCATTTTTTCCCTTTATTTTTCTTTTCTATTGAGGTTCTGAAGCAGCAGTTTACTACTTAGTTCTCTTTTGTTCACAGTGTTCATGCAAGGTTGTTTGCTTAGAAGGTGCATAACTTATTTTGTTGATCATGAAATTGGGTAAGAATCTTTAAAAATTGGGGGAACACAGCGTAAATAACCAAGATGAACTGAATGAAATTGATGGTGTCCTGCCGTATTTCTTTGATGCTCTTTGATTAGAAGAGGGAGAAAGGGACGGAGGGAGGAATGATGCTCTGTAGCTTTTGTAGATAGTATTGATGGTACTAAGGAAGAGTCTTGGCATGTACTTGTGCAGTTATCGAAGCAATTATACCAAGGATGCCAAATTTTAATTAGAATTGAGGAGCTGATTTAATTCCTCACTGTTGATTTTGTTTCTGCATCCCATGAGTTCAGACAATTTTAGAGTTCGCCATTGCTTAAACATCTTTTATACCCTTATGTTGTAAAGACGAGATCATGCATCTCAGTTGAGCAGGAAGTTGACCATTGGGGAAGTTGGCATCTATTTCATGTTGCTCTAGTCTTGGGGTTTTTCTCGTCTTGCATAAACTTTTGATGTATTTTGCTTAAATCAATCATGAGCTAGTGGTTTATGCTTAGCTAATAAGTAAAAGCATCTATAGCTCCTTCTGTCTTGATCCATGAGGATTTTTTGAAATATTTCTGTTTTCCAGTGAGAATTTAAACAAGTCGTTGCAATGACTACTTCTGTTAAGTAGCTAATTGAGATATCGCAGGGGATGATACTATGAAAATCCTTTCTGTACAGGTTCTGAACTCGGTCACCGATGCACTAACACATGATAGTGCTGATGTACGCTCAGCAGCTTGTATTTGCTTAAGAAATGTCACTCGGTCAATCAAGGTTTGTGATATGAGCACTGTATTTTAAGATTTTAAAATCAGAGAAAATGCTTTTATCTTGTAGCTAACGAGATTTCATTCAGAACTTATGTGCAGGTTATTTTATGAATGAAATGCTGGTTATTCCCTTGGTTCGGCTTTTAGATGACCCTTCGATTTCTGTCCAGGTATGTGACTTCTGTTTTTGTTTTCTCTCCTGCTTTTTCCCCTTTTTTCTTCTTATGATATTCATAGCACCTCCCTCTTGTTTAGTGGAATTTCATTTTCTTGGGATGCCTATAATTTTGTCCTAGGTTGATATTTAACACTTAGCAAGAAAAAAGAAGTTATGCTTTTCACTACAACCAAGAGTCACAACCTGCTATATGTTCTTCACTGTGTTATGGCTCTGAACTATACTTATATGAGTGGTATGACCATGTCAAAGTCTCTGTTATAAGTTTTTGTTTGGAGATTCATTAGCCTTAATATGGTTCAAGGGTTTAATCTTATGGAATGCTAATGAGTTCTGTTGCTGCAAATGCATACTAACCCGCTGTTTGCATTCAGGTTGCTGCCCTTGGTGCTATTAGCAATGTAGTTGTTGATTTTACCACAAGGAAGTCAACATTTGTACAATGCGGAGGTACAAAGCAGCTTGTTCAGTTATCAAAATCAATGGACTCGACTCTCAGGCTAAATGCTTTGTGGGCTTTGAGGAACATGATGTTTCTAGCAGATGATAGATGTAAAGAAACAATAATTTTGGAGCTCACTGCTTCGTTGTTGGCTAGTCTTATAGCTGGTAATAATCTCAGTTTCTGTAAAAAAATTTGCTTCTTAAAGAAATTAAAGAAAAAACTTATTATGGTGATGCAGCTTGATGGCTTTCTGTGTCATCCTTAGCCACCTCCACAGGGCCAGAAGCCTTCCCATTTGGGATGACTGCACCTACTTTTCAACTTCAAGTTTCTGCTTCTGTTAAGTCTCTTAAGCGCAGTGATAAAGTATATTTGATTGTAAACCTATGCTCATTTGGTATTCTCACTGCAGACCCTGAACCTTCCATTCAAGAGCAAGCTTTGGGCTTTGTTCGGAATCTTGTTGATGGATGCGCTAAGTCTATTGAGTTTATCTTTGCTGAAGATGGTATCATATTAGATGCTGTTGGAAGGCAATTACAAAGTGCTTCAAAAGCTGAAATAGGGATACAGGTTCGATTTGTTGTTTCTTACCCCTTGGATGAAAAAAAAAAAATAGAACTGTTAGTTTTAATGATGAGTTTGTACTATTATCATGAATTTTTTTTATGCTCTTGATTCAGTATTTCTTTTCAGCTAAGTTCTGCAATTGCAGTTATTGAACTTTATCACTGTCCATGTTCTTACCATACTTAACCAGGGCATGGCATTGACCATGAATTAGTTTCTTTACATGGCTATTTTGAATTTTTGATGACTGGATATCACAGTAACGCCTTGGATTTTGCGCATACATTACTATGCAAAAACTGGGAATTGATTTTAATGGGTTCAAATCCTGCAAGACCATGTCAAATGGAACTGCCTGTTCCTCCTTTATTGGGAGGACTGTATGAGTACATAGCGTCTGCTTGGAGGCATGTTGACTGTACTATTCACATGGCTTTATGGTATGTATTCTAAGTTATACTTCAAAATGTTTTATGCAGGGTATGTACGTGCTTGGCAACGTCGCGAGTGGAAATGAGTTTCACAAGGAAGCAGTTATGCATCAACTTCTGCCACAGGTTGATAATGGAACACAATCTTTCATGATGAAGTTCTTGCAGAGCAATGACAGCCGGTTACGGACAGCTGCTGTGTGGGCAATTGTCAATCTCACATTCCCAGCTTGCCCAGGTGCATTTAGTCGAGTTGTAAAACTGAAGAATGCTGGCATAGAATCTCAAATAAGAAATATGGTTAACGATCCCTGCCTGGATGTAAAGGTCGGTAAAGTTACATATCAAGTCAGGCTATCCCTTTAGTCAGTCCTATTTTTTGCTAACCCCATTTTGCTAATATGTTTTGTGCAGCTTCGGGCAAGAACCGTGCTCACTCAATCTATGACTTTCAGCGATGGCCTGACATGATCAGATTATTTATTCCTTGGAGATAGAGAGCAAAGAAATGAGATGACGAAATTAGTTTTAATCTTGACCTTATTTTTGTAAGATATGGCCAGCCTTTTTCTGGAAGCCTGCAGCATTTTATGCTTTGGAAGGTTTGTACTCGATTGGATTGCATCATATAGCTGCTTCTGTAGTGTATGTCATCTTCTAAATGGATTCCTTTATTTTCTCCTAAGAAAAACAAGAATCTTCAAAATTCCAACCCCTTACTCTGTTGCAATTGAACTCCAACAAATGTATGCTTGAGGTACTGAGGACTTAATTTTATGCATTATGACATAAAGAATAATTACCAAGGCATTATATCTTCTCCTTCATCTTTATGGCCGGGGAGAAGATGCAGGTGTCAAGTCTATTGTTTGGATTGTTCCATAGTCGTTTTTAAGATGCTTTCAAGATATGTTGGATCTTATCTCTGCTTCCCTTTTTCTTGGTCTCTCTTGCAGGCAAGCCGCGCATTGCTTTCAGTTTTCTCCGGTTAAAGCAATGTTAGAAGTTTCTTATTTCATGGGCCCAGCTGGTCAGGTTACATTTGAAATCCCATTCCATCATACAATACTTTATGTAGTAATTTTGTATGTATTCAGTTATGATTGTTTTAGTGTAAACTCTTGTATTGGGCCACGAGGCACACATAGGTCTAGTAAAATGTTGTACCATATATCCATCCCACTTCCAGAGTTGGTCAAGGATAAAAGAGATGACTGGATAATGGTCACGTTTCTTCCTGAACCAAAGGTCATTATGGATTTCTGCTTTGAGAGGATGGAAAGTCACATTAAACCCCTCAGCATCTCTGGCTTGACCACCAATGGGAGGCAGTGATGTAGATTTCTATTTGCCATTGTAACATGTTCTGCTATATAATGACTGGTCACCCGGAGTGGTGTGTATTTTTTCTCATTTCCTTCATCCTCTTTCCCCTTGTTTTTATTTACAAATAGGTTTCCAATGGGGTTGCCTTGGAACTTCCTGGCTCTGCTTGCAAGACTACCTTATCATGTATCCTGAAGTCAACCCCCTTTTGTTTCTCTTTCGTTTCTTTACTAGAACTGATCCCAAATTGAAATGGCTGAATCTGGTAGATTCAGGGCCACGGGCTCAGCCATTTCAATTTGGGATCAGTTCTAGTAAAGAAACGAAAAAAAGAAGGGAAGGGGCAAAAAAAGAATGCCAATGTCAAAAGATTAGATACTTCTCTTGAGACTATCTTGAATGCCATTTAACTTTATATACATTTAGGACTACAATAGGCACTATTTCATCAATTCTGATAAAACTGAAAGACCAAATAATTAAACGACAATCCTTGGTATAGAATTGGTTGATACTATTAAACCAAATACGCGCCTACACTTGGTACAACAGAACAAGCAAGAACAAAAAGAGGTGGTGCCCTGCCCTTGGTAGCCTCTCACCCAATCTTCTCAGTGTTAGAGTCATCCGATGGCCAGATCACAGTTTCTATGAGGCGTTCCCGCATCAACTCCAGGTTCTCATCAGAAATTTGATTGTATATTTCAGCATGGTCACATTTCTACAACACGAAGACGGCCGAACACATTTCTTATAACCATATCTATATGGGTCTATATAAGACATGCAACAGTAGAAGTATTAACTCATTACCTTCACCCATTTTCCATACAAGTGAAGACGCGTTACCATCACTCTCTCAGCAAGGTCCTGCTTCTCCTGTCATTAAAAATTCACAGGTTTGTTGTCATATAACACATTAAATATTCTGTGCTGTCAGTCTTATTGTGCCACATTGTTTTGGTTCCACGAACACGGTATCCACACTAAGCGAACAGAGGTAATTACTACCTTCCCAAGGTTGCGGATGAAGATCTTGCCATCTGCAGGCCGATTTGATACAACAAAGCTGCAACGTCGGAAAATAAGCACAAGTCAACAAGGAGGGCTACATGAACAACGTCAGGAGTACTCTGCCTTTGGCATAAACCAGAAGCAGGGATGTTTTTATGACAAATTTCAGTGATTGATCCAATCCTTATTGCATTATTGATAACTAAATGGTGGTTTTTGTAGTTCTGTCCATATGGTAACCATGACTGGTATTTCAAAAAAATAAATTGAATGGTAATTGCATTGAGCGTGACAGATCACAACTCTGGTGCTAGAATAGAGCACAAAATCTTTGCCCACAATAGGAACCCACTTACTTATAAAACCACGTATACTGCGGGGGATTCATCTCATAGAGCTGGTTAAGAACAGTCCTTACTGCCTTGTACGTAAAATAGTTCAGTATTTGCTGCAGTTTGGAAAAACATTGGTCAGCACAATAATAATGCACAACATAGTATAAAATATGCAAATAATGATTTTACTTAACACTACTCGCTTTTTCATGGGTGTTAAATCTTATTACATCCATGGGTGCTTCCTTTGCAGCACATCAGGATGATTCCTCAACCCTCGATAGTTAATGTCGTCAATCAAATAAGTAATGTCTTAAACTAGTTTTTGTGGACTGAAAACTGACTTCATTGTCTTAATAAGACTAACATCTTAGATGTTGATTCTTGAAAATATCACACTGTTGCAGCTCTTTCCTCTCTTTTTTTAATCTTTTTCAGTGTATTGGAGTCTTCTTTGCAACTTCCCAGTCGCATAGCATCGTCATCTGAGTTTTTTCGATTTTCTTTAATCAATTAGCACGAATACAAAGGCATATCATTACGGTTCTCAAAGAAACGTATGTCATATAATTAAAAGGCCATATATAGGACAAGAATATAGTACGTAATTGATTGATGTATCAAGAGCTATATATATGTTGGAGAAAAATACAAATTGTCTTACAGTTTTAACATCCTCAAAACCCTCCTCATAGTGCCCTGCCAACTCGTTGACGACCACTAGTCTTCGATTCTTCCTCTGCTTCCTCGAACTCCCGTTAGGAACACTTGAAAACGTCTTGGATGAGCGACTCCAATTCTGCCATGAGCACACATGTGACCCTAGCATTACAACTTGTTTCCTCTTCCTTTGCAGGGCCAAGTCTCCACCATTTTTATGGCTTATGGTAGCTGTGTGTAGTGCATCCACACATAAGAAGGGACTGGTGTGGGAGTCCATCACCGATGAGCCCACGAGAGATATAGCCCCAACCATTTTCTCCCCTAGCCAGCAAACTGAGGTTAAGACAAACTATTTGTACCCTGGATCAAAACAATGCCTAATCTTGAACCCCAAGAGTTGCAATTCTTGCAAATAAGAGATACCCTGCAAAGAATATGAAGAGGGTATCTGCAGTTGCAGTCAAAGATTCGTGAATCTGGGGGAAATTTTGGTGGGGGAAGGGGCTTGAAGCAAAATGGAGAGTTGTGTTTGGAACAAGTAAGTGTGTACGCGAATGTTTCCTACTTTTTTTTTTTTTTAAGACGTGAAATGTCCTTAACCAGAAAAATTTTATGAGGTCCAAAATTCTCCAAGCCGAAGGGTTAAGGGTTACTCTCCAAATCAAAGTTTTGTAGCTCCCTTTTCCTGATTTCTGAGTCCAATCAAAGTACCTGGACGGTTCCCACAATTTGGTGCCTCTAGTTTCCACGTGGTAGGATCTTGTTTAACTCATGCTTTCGTGTATATGAACGTGTTGTGTTTCAACTTTTCAACGTAGAACTAAAAGTCGTCCATTCTTGCCGGTTATTATACGCACCATGTTCAAATAAATTATATATATAAAAAAAAAAAAAGAAAACCGATTTCAAACAACTATTATTCTTATTATATTTCCCACCCGCAATTTCAAATCTGTGAAATTAAATTACAAGCCAAATCAAGTTAGGAGTAAAGTGGAGACTCGATTTGTCGTCCGTCTATTACTTCCTTTTTTCCGTGTATTATTTGTAATCCAAGGAAATTCAGTTCCAAAAAGTCTGAGAGTGAAAATTGTCTTTTTTTTTTCATATGCGTAAAAATTATTTAGGAAAGGCCGTATTATAAATTGCAAGGGCCATACGGTTCACAAGTACTATTGAATTAATTATACATTGGCTGGCTTGAAGAGGAAAATAATATATAAAATAAAATTAATCCCCTGCACTGCAATGCAACGAGCGGTCGCGTGAGTATTTGGATTCCGTAATTGCTGGAGAATCGTGTGGCTAAGCAACAGATTTTCCGCATAAAACTTGCAGGTGGAGAGTTCACATTTGCAATTCAATCCATATATATATAGTTCGGTCAAAATGAAAAAAAAAAAAAGAAGAAAACAACATATTGGCCAAAGAAAAAACACCATCTTGTACTTTTGTTTGTAGGAGGATTGTTTGAGTGTCAAACAGTTGGTTTTCCTTTTTCTTGACTTGAGATTGAGAGTGAGTGAGACCAAATACTATACGAAACGAAACATATAGCCGCCCTTCATTTCATTCTTACTACTACGTTTTGTTTTGTTTTTTTTTTTTAATTCACGGCACGACACTATGGAACTGGGCTTGATCTTAGTTTAGGGGTTTATTTATGGTCTTCGGCCCAAGTTCCTTTGAAACAAAACNTTATTGAAGTTCTATAACGTTTAAAAATAACACTAAACGAGTCCCCGTCAAATTTTCCGTCAGTTTTTCAGTTATCTTTGAATTTTCCTGGTCCACATCACTTCCATGTCATAATTGGATGACACATAAGCTGCCATGTCAAAAAAAATAAGAACAAATCCTTGATTTTTTTTAGAAAAAAAAAACAAAAACAATTAAAGCTACACATAACTTTGGCCTCCCTATCTTGCCATATCCACCACCACCACCACCAGGATCAACGACGGTGGCGCCACCTCCCTCACCCATGGATTCTTGTACACATACAACAACACTGTCTCCTCTTTACACAAATTCAAAAATACCCAACCAAAACCAAATATACAAAAATTAATTTATCACAAATTCACAAGGCAATCGTTTTTGGTGTTCTCCTTCCTCACCCGTAGCACCAAGCCTCACAGACCCATTTTCTTTCTAATAAAATAAACCTTGCAACCACCAATTGACGTTGGTTCAAGTGGTAAGCGACTTATTCCACTTGAGCGAGGTCTCGGGTTCGAGTCCTCGTGTACGCAGAAAACCTCATTTGGGAGACTCACCCACCATTACCTAGGTGTGCCATCCGAGTCGAGCTGGATTTAGTCTGGTGCCTTTGATGTCCTTAAAGGTGGACTGGCTCGAGATACCAGTGGGAAACCAAAATAAAAAATAAAAAATAAAAATAAACCTTGCAACCCTTTCCAGATCTACTCATGCTCTCACAAATTCACAATTACTCAACAAAAAAATCCACCCCCGTTAGAACCACTACGAGCAATCCGAGCCACAGAATCCAAAGGAAATTCGATTAGGACAACCCCAACAATTTAATGTGACAAGGAAAAAAAGAAAAATCACTAGAGAGAAAGGAAGAGGAGAGGAGGGGCGGAGACTTGCGGATGGCGGCGCAGCCACCGACCTGGAGTCCATCACAAGCGAGGCCGAGACGAGCTCAGTCTCCTCTCTCTCTTTCTCTCCTTCTCTCTCTCCCCTCTCTCTCTCTCTTCCCCCGGGTGTAACACCTGTCGATTTTGATGCAAGGGCGCGGCAGCAACGATGATGTGGTAAGCAAGGCGGCGGCGGTGGCGACGATTTGGTAGCCAAGGCGGCGAATAGTGAGTTGATGCAATTTGGGCAAAAAGAAAAAGTGTAGGCGTGAAAGAAAAAGATGATGGATGGCAGCGTGTGGGTGGTTTTACTTTGTCTAATTAATTTAACATTAATTATGATAATAATAGTCATTAATTACCATTTATTAATTGTTAATTTCATATTTTTAAATTTGTTTTCTTTTGTTTATTTTATTTTATTTATCTTATTTTCCACCTAATTAGATAACTGCCAAGTCAGCAAAAAAAAGTAACGGAAAATTGGACGGAGGCTCATTTAATGTTATTTTTAAACGTTATAGGACTCGAATGAGTCGTTTTTCAATCTTAGGACTCAAATGAGTTTTG
Source organism: Turnera subulata (assembly GCA_028386065.3). Lineage (NCBI taxonomy): Eukaryota > Viridiplantae > Streptophyta > Magnoliopsida > Malpighiales > Passifloraceae > Turnera > Turnera subulata. The sequence continues at coordinate 136,529 of JAKUCV010006922.1, read as the reverse complement.
GAGAAAAGTTATAGGACTCGCGGTGCAATTATCCCAGTTTGGGACAAAGAGAAACGTCGTCGTAGAATTCCGTGCTTCGGTCCACAAAATGTGCTAATCGGGGCATCTTTCAGCAAGGGGGAGTAAGAACGAAGACAGAGAAGAGAAGAGATAAAGCTTCAAGGTTTATTTTATGAGCATAAGGAAATGTAACTTTAAACCCGGAGACGCACAGAACCAGTTAGCACAAACAACACAAGGCTTAAAAGGCAAGCATAACAAATCCAAAACCCACAAATCGACGGATACACAGACAGACATGTTTTACAGAGGGTATGTCACCAACCGTAATTTCCCTCTTCGATCTAATCTAGTTCGTTTGGGTTGAATTCTTGTTCTTCATTGATTTCTTCCACTTGGGCTCTCGTTTCTTTGTTGCTTCTTAGCATTCCAAGTTGAATTCTTTTCCCTTTTGTTTTAATCTTTCGCCTCTATTTTATTTTATTGAGGAATCAGGCACCCCCTAATTTCTCTTTTTTGGTGTGCTTTTGTGGCTCATGCTATTGGAATTTGGTGCTAGTTCTGTGCTGCTGGGTTATTTTGGGGAGCTATTTGTTGTTGAGTGAAAAATCATGTGGAAAGGTTGGGGAGACTGCAGAGGTGTGATATATGCCTATGTTAACTCTCATTTGAGCATTTTTCTTAGGTTGGGGAGGCTGCAGAGGTGTGGTAGCTAATGTTAGGAGTTAAAATCTTAGGATGATATCATTGCTTCATATTTGGTTTTGCCTAACTGCTCTCAGGGACTTGAGACTTTAAGCAATGCTTCTTGTTCATAGCTGCCGATGGATCTTTCTTTGCATCAACCATCCTAATGCAGCCTTCAATTCATCAGCCTCTAGAAATGAATAGGAAGGAAAGAGAAGATATCTGATTGAACTTTGGAGATGCAGAACGAAAGAGTAGTATAAACAATGCCATTGAAAAAATTATCCCAAAGAAACAAGACGCAAACATTTACCGACCAAGATGATATTGATGGCGTTATGGAAATATTTTTTACCAGTGCTAGATATTTATTTTAAACATATTGAGGTAGATGCTTCTCTTTTAATTTTTCTGGCAAAAAAAGACTTGTGCTCGTTAAGGTTTGATGTTTTGTGAATGTTGATGGTCTTTTTCTTTTCGTTGAAAGAAGCCAAATTTGTGAACAAGAGAAGGATTGATCTTAATATTAATTCAGCCAGTTTGTTTTAATATCCATGCATTAAAGTATTTTAAGGCAGCCTTCTTATTTGTGGCTTTAATCTTTTATAATTGATGCAGATACCCTGATGGTCCGGATGGGCGCAAAATGGGTGCTAAACGTCAGCGAATAGTTGATCAGGGTCCTTCCTTCTATGGGACACCCCCCAGTGCAAGTTTTATGTACCCTGCACCTGCTTATGGATATGTTAGCCAACCTCCTCCTTTCCCTGTTGTTCGACTACGTGGTCTTCCCTTTGACTGCACAGACGTTGACATTGCTGAGTTCTTCCGTGGTTTGGATATAGTTGATGTTCTCCTTGTTCACAAGGAGAGCAAGTTCACTGGTGAAGCTTTTTGTGTTTTAGGGTACCCTCTTCAAGTTGATTTCGCACTTCAGAAAAACAGGCAGAACATGGGGAGGAGGTATGTGGAGGTCTTCAGAAGTAGGAGACAAGACTATTACAATGCAATAGCAAATCAAGTTTCTGGAGATGCTCAAGGTGGTTCACCATGGCGTAATGCCCCAAGGGCTAAATCTTATGATGAGGCGAAGGACTCAGCTGAGCATACAGGGGTCTTGCGATTGAGGGGACTGCCATTTTCAGCTGGCAAGGATGACATAATGGAATTTTTTAAAGATTTTAAGCTGTCAGAAGAGGGCATTCACATGACTCTGAATTTTGAGGGTAGGCCTACCGGGGAAGCATTTGTGGAGTTTGCCAGTGCAGAAGATTCTAAAGCTGCAATGTACAAAGACAGAATGACAGTTGGAAGTCGTTATATAGAGTTGTTTCCATCATCAATCGAGGACTTGGAGGAAGCAGTTTCAAGAGGCCGGTGACTCATCCCACTTTTGCTTATTTCTTCTCCTTTATACCAGTGATCTTTAGAAGTTAGCATATCTTGTTGTCTAAATTTTGGTTTGGTAGTTTTTCTCTTACAAATATGATTTCCTGCAGCCCCAAGGCAGCATGTTCCTTCATAGATGTTACTAAGAGTATGCATATCTCCCATAGTTGGATCATATTTCTTTGTTTGTTCATCTAAATGACCATTTGCTAAACGTGGTATAGTGATTGGCATCACTTGCGATTTGCTGCTTCAAACTTGACTCTGGTTCCGCATGATGTTGGCTTCGTTTTGCGTCACTTGGCAAATACTTGAAGTTGAAGGCTGATTTTAAGTTGTGATTGCTTAGTAGTCTTAGGTGGTGAAAGCAAATTACCTGACTGTGTTTCCCCATTTCAACATAGGAAGCTTTCCACTGATATTATATTCCACTTCATATAGTCTGCTCTACAAACTCTACCAGTTTGTGATACAGGGTAAAGAAATCATGCACTTTGGCTTCTAAAAGCAACTCTAACTTTCAGACTGAGATGATACTTTGTTGGTGCATTGTCAAAAAAAAAGAAGACACTCTGTTGGTGCAGCAATGTTTCTTCAAATGGAGAACATATATATGTAGGAAGCTACTACAGAGAATCTCGCTCTGGCCTTTGGGGTCGAGTTCTACCTGGATGAAGGTACAGATATTATCAATATTGAAGTTCTGAATGTAGAAACTTGACCAGGGTATGCTAGTTGTTATAGTATCCTACTACATTTAGTTTATAAACTGGAGCCTAGATTTTTGTCCTAGTTAATTCCCTAACTAACATTTGCTAAAGATTATAGCCGTTGCCGAATCCAAGTTCCACATTCATCCTTAGTTCCATAATACTTGACATCCTCTAGCCTTTATAAGTTCCCTTAATCTTTAGTATAACTTCTTCCTCCACCCGAAACAAAGATGACAAATAATACAGCGCAAAAACACACACACACACACACATTCTTCCTCATCCTCTATGGTAGACATTGTCAGTCATGTTCTCACTCACAGTCACAGACATCATTCTCATCAGTTTTAATCTGCTGATATATGTTTATTAAGCTTTGGTGTTCCAGTCTCCGTTACCAACGAGAAGGAATGACAACATTCACAGTGGACCAATTGGATACTTTTCTATTTGTTCCAAGCTTAAATTTACGTTTTGCCTCTGGCTCTCTCTCTCTCACCAGTCACCACTATTCCACCTAACAACGAAATTATGACTTGTAGTTGTAGTGATGGTTTGGTAACACTGAAAAGGAAGTTCAAATAATACATTTTGTTTAGCTCCGATATCACTCGGTAGCATCTTTTGACCCTAAAAAAGAAAAAAATAAGGAGAAGAAAAGAAGTCTCAAATAACAACAATGTGCGTGATCTTTTGATTGCCTTCACAACAAATCTTGAGATTATTTTCCAATGCCGCGAAAACAAATCTTAGCTTAAGCTTGTTAATTAAATAAGACGATATATATTTCAATTCATATATGGATATGATTGATTGCTATGAATTAGAATTACTACTACGACAATTGAGACTTTCCCTCCTTTTTTTTCCCTTTTTTGAACTGGCTGGCTCTTCAACTTCGTCTTAGACAACTAAAAACAAAATCAACAACATTGATTGCCATAATAAAATAAGAATTGACATCCATTGACCCATGTGACTTGGGATAAGTCCAAGCAGTATTTAAATTCTACGTATAGCATGAAATTTTGAGATTTTGGATAAGTGAGCCACGTGCACAGTGGGAAAACACGTTTTAGGATCCCCTGAAGCATCTGAAATTATTTTTAGAAAACGTTAAAGAAGAGAAAATCGAGAAGAACCCGGTGCCTGCAAATGTATCTATCAATATATCATAAAAAAGGTATCTGAGCCTGACTAAAATTAAGCTAAGATCTAGGGCTGTGAAACCATGGCAGTGCCCCTTTTCTCAACCCCTTTTGTCCTCGTATAAGCATACACACTAGTACTGTAAAAATGCATTGCAATGGCAGCAGACAGACAAATGTAAATTGAGAATCTTAACTATCAACTGTTCATGCCATAGCAGGCAGTACTAGTCCATGTTATTCCTTCTCTATGTGATATGTCCTAGTATGTATGCACGGATTCCCAAACAAAATTTCACTACTCCCGCTTCCTTTCCTTGTGAAGTCTAATCATCAATTATTTTTATCTCAAGGAGAGAAAAAGAAATAACAACAAAGAGACTGAACTATAATAGTCTTGAATTTTCTTTTCTCAACTCATATTATTAATTAGTGTTGTAATTTTTTTTTTTCACTTTGGTTTTGGCTGCCGATTAAGCTTGAGTTACTAATTTTCTCTCCTGAAAATTTTAGTTCTTAGGCCTTAAAGAAGAAGTATTATAATTTTATGAAGGAAGAATATCTTCTCTGCTAAGGCTACAGAACATGACCAAATTTTAAAACTGTTTCCCGAATAACCCATCTGTGCGGGAAAATCTTGTTGAAAACTTTCTTGAATAACAATAACAGGGTATTTCTTTTTAAAAAAATAATCGAGTAAATATTAAACGTCGAGTAAAATACTTACTATAAAGGTTTGAGATTTTTATGGAGAGAAAAACCTGCTTTTATAAATGTTGGTCCACTGTGACAAATAAATAGATACCCAAAATCTTGTTTAATTATGCCAAAATATTTTTTTAAAGCAAGTTTGCCCGAATCCCTAGAATTGTGAATTTGAAACAACTTTTGCCCCTCGCCCTTAAAATCGCAGGCAAGTGAAGGGGTGTGATCTAATTAAGCCTAACCAGCAAATCACTACTGTGTTCCACAAAAAGGGTGAATATATATCTCCTTCAACCTCTCTCCAAAGTTCAAACTCTCCCAAACTCGTCCACAAGTGCCACCCTCTCTAGGGCTTCTTCTGAGTCGTCTTAACTATTGTTTTCCATGTAAGTTCGTTATTCCACTTTGATCCTTCCTGTTCTTTTGTTTCTAATTACAAACCTTAAACTTTTACAAAAATTTTGAGATTCTGGTTGAGAGAAGAGCTAATATATGCAATATATATCCATCCATATCCAATGCTATTTGAGTATCCATAGGAATAGTAGTTGTGATCTTGAAAAAGTTTTTGTTTCAAAAGAATCAGTCATGCAGATGGCTTTTTACCACTTTTCAGTCAAATTCCATTTGCTTTGAACTTTAAAGTACCACTATATATCCAATAGGGATTTAAGTACTGAATATGTGCTACCAGTTTTCCGCCCATACTAAGCAAAGGTTTTAGTTTGTTCTGGTAGTACATCTTCTGCTTTGTACTTTTAACTGCTCCTAGTCCTACCATATTCACCACCAGACACCACCTACCAATACTCCAGCCACGAAATATTGCCATAGTCCTCCCCACCACCAGATGGCTCCATCTCTTAGAAGAAGAGTAACCAGAGCAAAATCAGTAACACCGAGCAAGCCAAGAAGAACCCAGTACAAGAAGAAGCAACTTGTGAAGACCAAGAAAGCACCTCCTGCAGTACTGGAGGACTTGGCTTCATCAAACTCTTCTGTCACCACAGGCTCCAAGAGCTGTTCAGAGAACGATGCCAGCTTAGTAGATTGTGGGGATGTTATCACTACCAGCGATTGTTCTACTCCAAAAGCGCAGAGAAACCGGATACCGGAGATTGGAACCTGCCCACCAGCACCAAAGAAGCAAAGGGTTGTATCAAATTGCTCCTTGCAGAGGAAGCCCATAGCTTTCTTTGCCCCTCCGGATATAGAGCTCTTCTTCTTCTTCGCGTTAAGTGATATTCCGGTCTGAAATGTTTGCTGCTGATCATAGGATATATCCTCCTCAATAGTTTTTTAAGAGGTGATACTACTTAATTAATCAGTAGTTTCTTTTGAGTACGTACGGTTTGTGATTTTAGATTTTTGTATCCTTGAGTATATTTTGGTTTTAGCTTTACCCCCTTCTTTTCGGCTTTTTTGCTTGTTTTAGTTTTAATGGGGCTTTGATTCAAATTGTAGGGTTACGCTAATCACTAAATTTAGCTGGGGTTTGTCCACCTAAATTTAGCCTTATACATAGTATGTGCGCTTATGATTAAACTTTCCTTTGATTTTTATTTCTTGCTGACTTTTAAGGGTGCAATGTAATTAATGGCTTGATTGAAGGTTTTAATGAGTGTGATTTCCGCGTGCAATTAATTGTGGACAGCCTACCTTTTTCAGTCATAGTCAACTTGGGTAAAGTGATAATTAATCACACCCGTTTTGTTCGAAAGAGATTTCTGCTTACAATTGTGTTGTGTTACTTGTTATTAGTACTATTATATATTTGCATTGCAAAAATTATGTATGCGATGACATTGATGATCATTAACAAAGTGCTTTCTGAAAATTCCATTACCCACCCAGTTATTCCCTAGATGCTTTCAGGGACTATCTTTATTGTTCTGGGTTCCCACACACAAAGCCTACAACTAATCATTTTGTATCACTATTAATTGGTTAATTCTGACCAGACTCGCTAATGGCTACAGTGCTTGCAATATCGATTGTACTATATATGGTCCACAAAACACTTGATGGTAGATGCACCTTCCTCCTTCCGGTCATCCGAAACAATGCATCTTCACCCTGTTGGGTCTAGAAAAGACTTCCATAAAAGTTGTTCACATATTCTACTTTCGGAGTACAAAGTGAAAAATGATTGCCATTTGCCAAATTGCTAAAAGATTGGGGTTTGCGCCCAAAATTCTTTAGGGTGCGTTTGGTTCTTGGGACAGGGACAGGCGCGTTGGGACTGAGTCCCAAGGATGTATTATTATGTATGCAAGTTTTGGAGTGGAAACAGCAAAAACAGGAGGTGTAGTTAAGAGTGTTTTTCTTTTTTTTTTTTTTTCCCTTGAGCTTTTTTTGTTACAGAATGGAAGCACAAAAAGTGAGTAGAGGTTGTTTTTGATATTTATAAGGGGTCGGGTGGGGTGGGGATCAGTTTGTCAGATTGTGGGTGTCTGTGTGTCTCAACTGAGCCCAGCATCCACTAGAGAATCCAAGGAAGAAAGACTCGTGCGGGTTGTGATCATTAGCATAGTAGAGAATCTCAAGAAATTTATCATTGTTTTCTAACTTACTTTGCAACTTCCTTGCCATTATGGTATGCTACAAGATTGACCTAATTCGGGCACCTACATTTATTGATGGGCTGAAGAAGAATTGAGGCGTCAATTATTTCTTCCCATCATTTTTATTCAGTTTGTAAATTAAGACCACCATCAAGCGTTTTCATTATGAAACTCAAAATCATGGATATATCATAGCCTATCGCCATTCGTAAGATTGTGAATGAAAGAAATCATTCCTTGTGTATACTATTAAAGAATGAAGTTGTTGGAGTTATATGTATATTCTTCACATCCTTGTAAATAAAATTCACCCTTGCATTGCATCCTTTTTAACAAAAAGTGAAACTCCAACCTCTGCCGAATCATCATAAGTACATCCAAAGTTCGGCGCAGACATAGTGGTTGCTGTGTACATGTCCCCCATCAACCCCCCGGGTAAAACTTTATTTGGAGGAAATTTTTCAGCTAAATTAAATTCTAAATGACTTTTTTTTTTTTTCTGTTTTGTCTGATTTTATTAAACTCTACTAAGTACGCTAGGAGCCACATTTCGCAAATCACATATATATAGCTTATCATCTTTCTGGCTCTTTCATTGCTGCTGAGTTGCAATATCCAAGTATAGTTGAAGGCAAGATACCAGTTTTCATTATTTTGTAAAAAAGAAAGAGAGCAAATATCTCCACGCATATCTCTCAATTTTTAAAAACTAAATCCTACCCGATTTAAAACGCTGGCTTTACCCTTGGATAGATGAGGATCATAGAGATTTAGACTGGGGAGGCCTGGACTGAAGAGCTTTGCTTGCCTTTTATTTTTATATATATGAATGGACAGCACAACTTAACTTTCTGGCTTAAATAATGCAATGCAATGCTGTGAAATTAACACCACGAACATATGTCCGGGCCAAAGTAATGGCCAAAATTGAGCTTTTGCACAAAAGCAGGAATAATCTGAGTATTTTGGGTAGGGGATGGATGGATGGCCCCATGGACAAAGGAGGGGTGCATGGGCGGGTATCACTGCCTGGACATGTACATGACAGGACGATAAGATGAAGATGCTAGTGGTTACAAGCTTTGGAATAATTCAGTATCTCCTCCATGAATGAAGCTTTTACTTTTGGTGGGTATAAATAATTGCAGGAGGAATATATGTATATGTGCAAGGACAGTTCCCATCAATTAGAACTCCCTCTTCTTTAATTGATCACAAGGGCCCTTTCCCCTGATCAAAGAAGCCTTTTCCTCACCGCAGCGGTCTCTTCTTTGCTGGGCATAATTATACCTGTGCAATACGCATATATAAATAATTTTTCTTTTGCACCAATTTACGGAGAGGCTATGTAATTAATAAATACTCCAAATAATGATCAATTGTTTACAAGTGAAGTGACTTTTCTATATTCTTAAAATCTATATATAGATTGAGTTTTCTTGGTTTACTACCTTGCTTTTCCGATATACATTAACTTTAATTTTTGGTTTTTCCATTTTGGAGGAATTCTCGAGGATCGAGATACGAATTATGTTTGCAAACACTGTGAAACATAGTGTTGCATTACACTTAGTTAATCGACCTAATTCATACTCGTAAAATTTATGGATTCGAGTTCACATACACAATTAAACAACACGTATTCTTCTTCATTGATTGATATATTAAACTTGTTGAAAGCCGAATGTTAATGTTTGCTTATATCCACCCCAAGACTCAATTGAAAGTCGAAGGCATCAACTTTATGCGGTCATTTTGGATCAATTCTAGTAGTGCTTACGTATTAAGTACAATTTCTCAATCCATTGACCAGTTAATCCTTGGAATTGATCAATAATTACAGTGTAGATGAAGAAAAATTTTGGTGTACATCAGAATCGCTTGATTTCATACAGAACTTGAGTATCAAGGTCGTTCTACCGTGTGGAAAAGGTATAAACTCGTGAAAGATGAATAGAAAAAGGCGTTATCAATTGCAAATGAATCCACTTTGCCGAGGTTAAATCTCAATTATTGTTGACAGATGACAATTATTATTGAGAAAAAAGGTCAATTAAGAACCTAATTCTTTTAAAGGTTCATCAATGGGATTTTTTTTTTTTTTTGCTTTTGAGGAAACGTATTGATTTTCACATTGCGACGGATTTTAGTAAACTTGGAAAATACTGTTACTACCAAATATACAAGTTAAAATCCTCCAGTAGTAATTGTGATTAAAAAAAACACTCACACAACTAATCACGCCAGAAACTTGAATGTTGTTATTAGTACGCCTTTTTTTCTTTTTTGTTTTAATCCGCGGATGATGCCATAAGCGCGTTTTAGAGAGACAAAACAGAGATTGACCAAAAAGAACAAAGAGATAGACAAAAACACAGAGCACATCGAGAAGATATTTCTTTAGTAGTAGTTGCAAGAATCAGTTTATTTATCACTAAAGACGAAATAATGGCATACGTGTGTGTGTACAATGAGAGAGCAAAAGGAGAATATGGGGACTTTGGAATGAGGAATGACAAAATTGATTGATGAACATGCCCCTTAATTAAATAATTAGTTTTCTTAAGAGGTTGCATGTGGATTGACAGAGATTTTTTTCAACTCCAATCATGCAATTTTTTAAAAATTCAATCAAAGACTTCGCTTTGGTTAAATGCTAGTATAGTAAAGTGATTTAGTTGAGTTAGTACAGCAGGTTCTCTAGAATCCGAGGTTGGTTGCCTCTTTGCCAATGTCTTTAATCTTCTTTAACTTTTATGTCAAACAACTCCTCTATAGTAGAAACAACAATTTCGGTGCATCCTTTTCTGGCTACTTTCATTGGTTGTCTGTGGCACTTTATTGCAATACTACAGCATGGTACAGTACCTGATATTCATAATCATAAGGAATTATTTTCGGGTAAGATTAAATATAGGGTTATATATGTTTAGTCCATCCACTATATCAAACCGATAAGAATGGTCTCTTTACGATAATTATGATTAATCGGGTCCCTTTACTCTTCTAAAATGATAAATTTGATCTCCAGTGCGGTTTAATTCATAATTAGCTGACGTGACAGTTAACGCTGATTAAGCACTTATGTGGACCCCACATGTAAGAAAATAAATTTTATTTTATTTTCCTAACCGACATGTGGGGCCCACATTTGCTACGTTAACTAATCATGGATTAAACCAAGTGTCAGGATCAAATTCATCATTAAAGAAGAGTATGGGGACGTAATTAATCCTAATTGGTGTAAAGAGACCAATCGTATCAATTCAATATCGTAGGAGGACCAATCATTCTTGACCTACAAGTGGGGCCCACATTTGCCCAAATTTTATATTAATAAATGTCACGTCAACTAATCACAGATTAAACTAGACGGAAGGATCAAATTAAATATTTAAAGGGGGAAAGAGAACATAATTAATCATAATTTGCTAGGAAGATTATTTTTATCATTTCAATATATTAGAGGGACTAAAATTATATTTAGACCCGCACAAATTACAAACTCTAATCTACATCAGGTTAAATATATGATGAGCCCTGAGTCACACATAATACTAACACTATTTGTAGTATGGTAGTATTTGTTTTGGATTAGGTTTCAAAAGGTCATAGATTTAATTGCAGAAACCAGTTAGTCTACCCATATATAATAGGGTTCTGCATGGTAGGCGGGTTATTCAAAAATTATGAAAAAATACCCTACAATTCTTCGTATTATCCACACTCTATAACATGTCTGAGGACCCGGGCCAAATCAATCATTTTGGCCTCCTCACCTTTAATTGTAGTCGCAATCCTGATTTACTTTATTTTTTCGAGTACCAGTACTTCAGTACAAAAAGACGATGTTAATTGTTGATTTATTCTCTTCAAAATTGATTTATGAAAGTTTACCTGCTCCTTTTCCGTGCCTCGCTTAGAGCCAATTTTGGCACTGTGGTATGGGCCAAGCCGTGAGGGTTGAGGACTGAGGAGAACCAAACCTAGTCCATGCAGCCTAACATTGTATTGTATGAGAGATTGCAGCCCAATCTCTAAACCGGAAAGACGATGTCAAGGGAACCTGGCCCAGACAACCAACACAGTTTATGGGCTTATGTGTGAATACTTTTTTTTTTAAAAATAAAAATTTGATATGCCAGATTTTCGAGTTGAAGTCGGACCCATTTATGTGGAGATTTTGATCTACCATATCTAAAGCCCTGATATAAAAGAGAGATCAAATCAAACAGGAATTTGTCCCCTCTGTTCTTCTTACTTGTTCCCACTCCCTCTTTACAATTCAATGTAAAATATATTTTCCCGAGGTTTATACACACGAAAAGATATTTGTACGAGAAACATGCAACAATTATTGTAACATTCCAAATTCTTTTTTAATATAATTGACTTTACCTGACTCTGTCATGAATCCATTCGATGGCTTTAAAGGTCAAGCTCAATTCATAGGTTTACTCAAATTGTATCCTTTTGCTTCATCCAAAACATGATGACTTCATTTCTTCACTATTTTATAAAAAACTTTTTTCCTAATTTCGTCAACTTTTCAGTGGTTGTGAAATCGGGTAAACATTTTTTTTTTCATGTTTGCGTGCCTGGTTGGTACATATAGACAAATGAATTTTGAGATACTTAAATTTAATTTAGTAGGGAGATAGATTATTATTTTTTTTTTTGATAAGAGGGGGATTGGATTTATGTAGGATTTTCTTATATATATATATTTTTATATTTTTATGACTTTATGATGCGAACAAATCTTTGATTAAAGGAGGAAAATTGCAAAAAGGGGGATGGAATGAGGTCAGCAATGCCACGTATATTGATGGAATGGTCCCCACCATTGGAGACACGCGTTCCCCATAGTTTGCCCGGCAAGTGCGTGTCACGTGGGCCTGGGAAGTCAATATTTTAAATTAGAATTTTATGGGGGGGGGGGGGGGGGGGGGGNTCTGTTGTGGCGGGCCTGACCCGCACAACCTACTATCCCCGGTAACCCCCCACCCACATATCATACTCTCTGCCTGCCTGCATCATCAATACTTCATGGAATGGAAGAACCAAGAAAACACCCTCTTATTGTCTCTCCACAAAATATTTGACCACGCAAAACATGATTCTTTTCCTCTCCTCTTCTGGTAGAAAAAAAAAAAAAACAAGATTCTTTCTTAACCTCCTTCTAAATGAAAAAAAAAACAAAAAAGGAAAAACAACACCACACCAAGACGTGATCCCTATTTATAAGGTGTTGGGTTATCTGCTCTCTTATCAGTTATCACTTTCACTTTAAAAGGATTTACTCTAGAGACTAACTAGTTTTAAGTAAATCTTTTTTACTTAAATCTTAATATAAGTAAAGCTATATGTTTTACTTAATGATAAATATAAAAGATAAATAATTATAGTTGAAATCATATTTAAATTAGTGAAGATGGGTAGGGGTGCTCCACTATTTTTTTGGCATTTTTTATTGATTTCTATTAAAATTTTGGAATTGCAAATTATTAGTGTAAAATTTAGTCGATGAGATACTGTTGCTAAATATGATTTTCTTAATGTCTTTGGCTAAAATATAACTTTTAAGAGTATAAATATTTGGTTATTATTTTATTTTGCATTTCATATTTCTTTACATAAGTTTCTTATATAAAGTTTTGTAACTAATAAAAACAGCTAGTTGACATTTAAGCTCTTTATGTTTTGGTGATTATATGAGAGGTAGAAATTATATTGCTATCAAAATAACCTGTTAATTTTCTTAGGATTCTATCTATTGAAGACATACAGTCCTGCAATTTCTTCACTTCAATCCTCTCACTCATGGTAACTTACTTTCCATAGAAAATCAATATCTTATATTCCTCACAATTTTTTTACAATAGAAAATTGAATTAAAATATTATCATTAAATATAAATTTTATTTTAGTTTATAATTTATGAGAATTCAACCATTTAATTAAAAAAAGAGATTAATAAAACATTAAATATGAGCATATGTGAATTAATTTTATATGCTTATTTTTTTAATGTTAGAAGAGTATCCTAATCGACTACTAAACTATTCTCTCTCCATGGCTCGATGCGTTACCCTTGTGAGGTGGGACCACTACCAATAGTACAATTTCCATATACCTGCTTCCACCAGGACTCAACACCTGGAACTTAAAATTTAAAGGGAATACAACACGTTTTACCACTACAACCAATGCTAATTGGTAATTTTATATGCCTTTTTAACTCATCTTTTTAACACAGTAGCCAGGAAAGAATAAAAATAACTACTTTTTTTCAAATCTTAAAATTAAATAAGTATGAAATTATGTAACAGCTCGGGTAAAATTTATGTTTTTATCAGGACTGTAAAAAACTTTGTATAGTAATTTACCTTATGAAATTAATCTTGGGTAAATATTTCAGGGTACATTATGCATTGGATTCTGAAACCGACCCTTACCCCACGTTTTCGATTTTTCTGTGGATTTTTCGGACCAGAGTTGGTATTTTTCGGGTCCAGGAATCTTCAGAAAAGCCAGGTTTATCCTCGATTTAACGGACCAAAAATAAAGGTAAGGGGGTATACTGGATATTTTCTGGTCCAGGTGGGACACACTTCACATGCAGCATAGTAGCATATAATTGAGGAGCTCAATTATCAACCGCCTTCTCCTATTTTGCCTGTGAACTGCCTGTGTAACCCGTGCCTCACCAGTGGATTTGCATGCCTATATAACTGTGTTCTTCTTGCCTTCTCAGTACACCATCATCACCTGTATCTTCTTCTTCCTGCAAACACACACGCAAACCCAGCTTATTTTCCTTTACTTTGCAAAATACCCAATACAAACCCATATCAGAAAGAAAAGAAAATAATAAAATAAACACCATCCACCAACCCGAGCGCGCCACGTCATCACCACCTCACTCATCACCTTCTTTCCTCCCCTCGCTACTGTTCACACGTAGGTGAACCGAGCCGCCACACACCTCACCATCCCCACCGTTGCCTTCCTCTCGTCGTCGCCAACCCGTCGCGACCATCGCCGCTCCATCCCGTCTCCTGACGCGCCGCCAGTAGCCAAGGACCTGGGGGGCTGCCCTCCTTCTTCTTTTCTGCTCGTTGTTGAGCCGCCCTCCTCCTCACGCCGGCACCTCCCCCTCTCCGTCGCGCCGCCTCCTTTCCTTCCGCGTTGTCTGCCTGCGTCGCTGACAACTCGTGCCGCCTCGCCTGCCGCTGAACCCGCGTGGTTCTGGATCGTAGGTGAGCAGACCCGATTTGAGGAGGACTCGACCCGGGTAACGTGGGTGTGGGTTGACCCGCGTCTGGGTTGTGGATCTGGGCCTGGTCTTGGGGTATGGGGCTGGGTTTGGATGTGGGCTGCATAGTCCAGCCCAGTCCGAATTGAAAAAAAAAAAAAGAAGAAGAAGAAAAGAAATTATGGAAAAAGAGAATAAAATCTGGAAAAATAATTTTGAGAAAATAATATTCTGGAATAACTTAGAAAATAAAATAATTGGTGGGAATAATATTTTTGGGAAAAGTATGGTATAATAATTATAATGAGGGAAAATATTTGGAACGAGTATATGGAATATGTAATTTCTGGGAAATATAAATACAAAGTATTCTGTGAAAATAAATAAAGTAATTATCATGTTATATTATTTTCAAGAAACTAAGGAAATTAAAATATGAATTTTTATATCCTTTGTAAAATTACTATATAGTAATTATTTTAGGAAAGAATACATATACCGTAAAATATTTTGGGAGTATAAGCATACGTTATATTTTCAGGGAATTATGTTACAGTAATTATATTTTTGGAAAAGAAAATAAATGGTAGTAATGATTATTTTTATCAAATATTTTGGAAAGGGTTTTAACAAAGTATTATACCAGAATAATAACCGGGTATAAGTATAGTATGGTATTTTGACACATGAATAGTAAATGGTGAATGATGATGATAACGGGATTTCACCGGGACATAAACGAACCAGTTTAAGTTCTATTTTTTTACGGTATAACATCATTTGCATTTATGTGCATCTTATGAGAGTATATGCTGTTATTTGCTATATAGGAGCCGATAATGAACAGTATCCCGAGGAACCAGAGCCGGGACAATTTGAGGACTTTCAGGAGTAGGGAAATCGGCTAAGGTGAGGATGGATAACCTTTGATATGTCGCACCTAATACTATGTTTGTTTCTCTGGTAATTATTTGTTTGATTGTACTGCTGAGCCAATTGAGTTTGATTGTGGTGTTATTGTTGTTTTGGTTGTTGATCAATTGATTGTGGATAATCTGAGATAATTGGATAATTGGAAGTTATGTTGACGACTTTATTGTCACTAGGAAAGTAGTGGTACGACTAGATGGTTAGAGGCTGTTTTGTGGTGGCTATGATCTGGGTTACTTGTGATAAGCATGTCTATGCTTGGGATGTCTATATCGGATTATTATATTTTTGGGATGTCTATCCCTGGGATCTATTTTTGGGATGTCGATCCCTGGGCTCTCTTGGTTTGATCTAGCACCCAGAACATGTTAATAACCAGGTACGATCCTAGCTTGTCCAGTGACAGGGCCCCGGAAGATAAAATTGGTAATAATAAATATTCTTTTGGTCTTGGCTTAGTTAAGTTCTGGTTGATTCACTGTTTTGTCTTTGCTTGTATTTTATTTCGAAAGTATTGTGTTTGCCTGCATATTACTGTTTATCCTTCGTCGGTGAGCACTTCGGACTCACCCCTCGCCTGCGGGGTTTCATCCCGTAGGATGAGTTGCTCGTAGTACAGGTACATGGTTCGGCCAGCTTCTGTTTCTACTCCACCAGACCCCGGATCCAGACCTCCGCTACATCTCATTCTAAGACTTCCGCTGCTATATTTTATATGTTGCTGTATTACTTCTGTTATTGTATCATATGTTTTCTGCTACTGCTGTTGTGGCTTGAATAATGGTCCCCGAGATCGGGTGACGGATGTTGTATTTGGGATTGCTTTGTACTGTATTTTGAATTGTATGTACCGTCTGCTACTGTAATAAGAGTAGTTCTGGCACGTGTTTACCTGGTACGGTAAATAGGGGTCGGGGCGCTTCATTTTGGTGGCGGAGCAGGCAGTAGGTCCTTAGGGTGATAATTGTGCTTGTTTGTTGCCTATATGTGCATAGTCTGGTCATTCTCTTGGCATAACATGCATGCATGCATTCTCATATAGGTACGAATGGATCCGGTGGGAGGAAACCAGCATGCTGAGCACCATTTGGAAGATGACCAAGTATCGGTTGACCAACCGCAACCAGTCGTGGGTGGACAAGTACCCGCGGTAGTACCAGCGGACACAACATAAATGATGCACACCATGGCGCAGATCTTACAGCATCAGGATGCTAGGGATGCCCGTTTGGAGGCCTGGGAAGCTCGTAAACAGGAGAACCAAGGACCTGTTGAGGACCTTGTTTACACCAAGCTATCCAAGCTAGGTCTTGATGCCTTCACAGGGGTTACTAACCTATAGGCAGCTGACGAATGGCTTCGTCAAGCTCACCGAGTGATGTTGAAGCTGAGATGCACAGATGACAGGTGGACTAGGTATGTTGCATCCATGTTTCGCAACGTAGCTGTGGACTGGTGGGATTCGGCAACACGTGACATGGCGAAACCAGTCACCATGCCTTGGGCACAGTTTACTGAGATGTTCCGAAGGAAGTTTGTCACGGATGTTTACCAGGACCAGCTCAAGCGAGAATTCCTGAGTCTGCAACAACGAATCGGATAGTCGGTGAACGACTATGAGATCCAGTTTGATCGCTTATCCATCTACGCATCAAAATATGTGTCCATACCAGAGGCCAGATGCAAGCGTTTCTGGGATGGTTTGCGATCATACATCCAGACAGTTATGGGGTGCAAAGTTTATGAGACTAACCAAGACATGCTTGTGGATGCTCTTCGTGCAGAAGTCATCTGGATGGGGAACGAGAGAGAGATGGAAGAAGTTCAAAAGAGGAAATCTGCACAGAGTGCTGGGAATCAGAACAAGAGATTTCAGAGCGCCGGTAACAGGTCAGGGTATGGATAGACTTAATCCATGCCAGTATCTCAGGGTCGAGGATGGAGCAACAGCTACAAAAACAATCGTGAGAGTTTATGGACCCAATCTGGAGGGACTTCATCCGGAGACACTCGCCCTAGACCTCGTCTGACTAGGGAGAGGTGCTTTGAGTGCAATGAAGTTGGGCATTATCAAAGTTCATGTCCTAGGTTGGGAAGTTCCGGAGTTGCTGTTCATGCTCACACTATACAAGCATCAGTGGCCAGTGTACCCAGTGGTTCTGGAGTTGGCCGAGGCCGTGGACGAGGAGCTGCTCCTACTCGGACACAGTCAGCCATGAACCAGAGTGCAGCTGCTTCGAGGGCATTTGTAATCACGGCTGAGGATGATCTCGAGAATGCTGATGCTATTGCAGGTACCTTTACAGCTTTCGGTAGTATTGCATACACTTTGATTGATCCTGGTGCCACATATTCTTTTATCGCTCAGAGTTTTGCTATACAACGTAGCTGTAAGGAAGAGAGCTTAGCATGTCCGTTGAGGGTTAGGTTACCCGGCGGGCATAGTGGTGAGATTAACACAAGTGTGCAAAGATGTTCTCCTTTCATATGATGACGAGGTTTTTTTAGCTCGTTTGGTTGTGATGAACATGGGGGGATTCGACATAATCCTAGGGATGGATTGGTTGTCGAGGTATAATGCCATGGTGAACTGTCGAACCAAGGAAGTGCTGCTGACTTCCGATGGTGGACGACAAGTTTTGGTAACCAGTATTAGGAGAGCTGCTGCTACGTGTAGCATCTCTGCTATGCAGGAGTTTGGAGTGAAGCCGCATGGACCAGATGTTCTATTGAACCACATCACAAGTGAAGATACACGGGATCCTACCCCGGGAGATATATCAGTAGTGAAGGAGTTCCTTGATGTCTTCCCAGATGATCTGCCAGGGTTGCCACCCGATAGAGAGGTTGAGTATACCATCGACCTGATGCCAGGAGTCACACCCATATCAATGGCTCCATACTGGATGACACTAACAGAGCTCTAGGAGCTGAAGAAGCAGTTGGATGAGCTGTTAGAAAAGGGTTTCATCAGACCCAGTACATCACCATGGGGTGCACTAGTTCTATTCGTTAAGAAGAAGGATGGTAGCTTGCGGATGTGTGTAGACTACCGTCAGCTTAACAAGGTGACAGTTAAGAACAAGTACCCGCTGTCTAGGATTGATGACTTGTTTGACCAGTTACAAGGAGCCACTATATTTTCCAAGATTGATCTTCGGTCTGGGTATCACCAGATCAAGATTGCTGAGAAGGACAAACCGAAGACTGCGTTCCGCACACGGTATGGTCATTTCGAGTTCACAGTGGTACCGTTCGGATTGACCAATGCACCAGCAGTGTTCATGTGCTTGATGCACTTGGTCTTGAACGAGTTTCTGAATAAGTTTGTTGTGGTCTTCATCGATGATATCCTCATCTACTCTAAGAGCAAGGAGGAATATGAGGAGCATTTGAGGATAGTGCTTCAGAGGTTATGGGAGAAGCAGCTGTATGCCAAATTCAGCAAGTGTGAATTTTGGCTTGGAGAAGTTTCTTTCCTTGGACATGTGGTAGGCGGGGATGGAATAAAGGTTGACCCTGCCAAAGTGAAGGCCGTGTTAGAATGGGAACCACCTAAGAATGTATCCGAAGTTAGAAGTTTTCTTGGACTTGCAGCTATCGGAGGTTCATCGAAGGTTTTTCTTTGATAGCTAGTCTCATGACCAAGCTATTAAGGAAGGAACAGATGTTTGTTTGGAGCCCGGAATGTCAGCAGAGTTTTGAGGAGCTTAAAAGGAAGCTGACCACGGCACTGGTTCTGACAGTACCGAAGCCTGGTGTTGAGTATGTATTGTTTTATGATGTATCGGGACTTGGTTTAGGAGCCGTGCTGATGCAAGAAGGACGGGTGATGGCCTACGCCTCTAGGCAGTTGAGGACTCATGAGAAGAATTATCCGACGCATGATCTTGAGATGGCATCTGTGATTTTGGCTCTGAAGATTTGGAGACACTACTTGTTTGGAGAGAAGTGTCGAATTTTCATTGACCACAAGAGTCTTAAGTACATCATGACTCAGAAGGAGCTTAACCTACGACAGAGACGTTGGGTTGAGTTACTTAATATTATAATTGTACTATCGAGTATCACCCAGGAAAGGTTAATGTGGTAGATGATGCGTTGAGCCGGAGACAACCAGAGGATACTTCCACTAGTTACTCGATATTCTCACTTATCGAGTTAAGGAAGCTGGGAGTTGGCTTGACAGTGGATGATACAGGAGCTTTGCTGGCACACATGAGTGTCAAGTCTAACCTAAGAGGATGGATAGTGGAGTTACAAGATGGAGTTTCCGACCTGGTCAAGCTTAAGGAAGGAGTAAGGAGTGGAAAAGAAGACAAGTTCCGTATAGCTGATGATGGAGCACTGATGATTGGAAAACGGGTATGTGTACCCAATGTCAGTAATGTGCGTAGTCAGATCCTGGAAGAAGGTCATATGACGCTATATGCGATGCATCCTGGAAGCACCAAGATGTATCAGAACCTGAAGAGCCATTTCTGGTGGCCTCGTATGGAGAAGGATGTGGCTGAGTATGTTGCAGGAAGCCTTACTTGCCAACAGGTGAAAGCTGAGCATCAAGCTCCGGCAGGAAAGTTGAGATCTTTGACAGTGCCAGAGTGGAAGTAGGAGATGATCATAATGGATTTTGTGATTGGTTTACCGATGACTCGGAGGCAGCATGATTCTATTTGGGTCATCGTTGATCGATTAACAAAATCGGCTCATTTTCTACCTATCTGCCAAACTGATACCATGGACACATTGGCGAGTAAGTATGTTGCTGAGGTTGTGAGACTACACGGGATTCCAAAGTTTATAGTCTCAGACAGGGATCCGAGGTTCACATCACATTTCTGGAAGAGCTTACAAGCAGCACTAGGGACCAAGTTGAGCTTCAACACTGCTTTTCATCCTTAGACAGATGGACAGTCTGAGAGGACTATACAGACACTGGAGGATATGTTGAGGGCTTACGCACTTAACTTCAGTGGGAGTTGGGATAAGTATCTACCCTTGACAGAGTTTGCCTATAACAACGGCTACTATTCCAACATTGGTATGCCACCTTTTGAGGCCCTCTATGGAAGGAAGTGTAGAAGTCCAGTGTGTTGGGATGAAGAAGGTATGAGACTGATCGTTGGACCGAAATTAGCCCAACAGACAGTGGACAAGATCCAGACAGTGAGACAGTGTATGAGAGCTGCTCAGGATCGGCAGAAGAGCTACGCCGACAAACACCGACGTGAGATGGAGTATAATGTTGGTGAGAAGGTTTTTCTTAGAGTAGCACCTTGGAAGGGTGTGATTAGGTTCGGCAAGAGAGGAAAGCTGAGCCCAAGAAATATCGAACCCTATGAGATCATGGAGAGAATTGGACCACTAGCTTACAGATTGTCCTTACCTGATGAGCTATCACGTATTCATGACGTGTTCCATGTCTCTATGCTGAGGAGGTATCGATCGGATCCTAGTCATATTGTGGCCCCAGTGGATGTTGAGGTGGCAGAGGACCTTACCTACACAGAAGTGCCGGAACAGATTCTTGCTCGAGAAGTTCGGCAGTTGCGGAGCCATACCATTCCTGTGGTTAAGGTCAAGTGGAGTAAGCATTCCACAAACGAGTCTACATGAGAAGTTGAAGAACATATGCGGTCCCAGTATCCGCATCTCTTCATAGAATAGGAATGAATTTCGGGGACGAAATTCTTTTAAGGGGGGTAGACTGTAACAGCCCGGGTAAAATTTATGTTTTTACCGGGACTGTAAAAAGCTTTGTATAGTAATTTACCTTATGAAATTAATCTTGGGAAAATATTTCAGGGTAAATTATGCATTGGATTCTGAAACCGACCCTTACCCCACGTTCCCGATTTTTCTGCGGATTTTTCGGACTAGAGTTGTTATTTTTCGGGTCCATGAATCTTCAGAAAATCCGGGTTTATCCTCAATTTAACGGACCAGAAATAAAGGTAAGTGGGTATACTGGATATTTTCTGGTCCAGACGGGACACACTTCACATGCGGCATAGTAGCATATAATTGAGGAGCTCAATTATCAGCCGCCTTCTCCTATTTTGCCTGTGAACTGCCTGTGTAACCCGTGCCTCACCAGTGGATTTGCATGCCTATATAACTGTGTTCTTCTTGCCTTCTCAGTACACCATCATCGCCTGTATCTTCTTCTTCCTGCAAACACACACGCAAACCCAGCTTATTTTCCTTTACTCTGCAAAATACCCAATACAAACCCATATCAGAAAGAAAAGAAAATAATAAAATAAACACCATCCACCAACCCGAGTGCGCCACGTCATCACCACCTCACTCATCACCTTCCTTCCTCCCCTCGCTACTGTTCACACGTAGGTGAACCGAGCCGCCACACACCTCACCACCCCCACCGTTGCCTTCCTCTCGTCGTTGCCAACCTGTCGCGACCATCGCCGCACGATCTCGTCTCCTGACGCGCCGCCAGCAGCCAGGGACCCGACGGGCCGCCCTTCTTCTTCTCTTCTGCTCGTCGTTGCGCCGCCCTCCTCCTCACGCCGGCGCCACGCCCTCTCCATCGCGCCGCCTCCTTTCCTTTCACGTTGTCTGCCTGCGTCGCTAACGACTCGTGCCGCCTCGCCTGCCGCTGAACCCGCGTGGTTCTGGATCGTAGGTGAGCAGACCTGATTTGAGTAGGACTCGACCCGGGTAACGTGGGTGTGGGTTGACCCGCGTCTGGGTTGTGGATCTGGGCCTGGTTTTGGGGTATGGGGCTGAGTTTGGATGTGGGCTGCATAGTCCAGCCCAGTCCGAATTAAAAAAAAAAAAGAAGAAGAAGAAAAGAAATTATGGAAAAAGAGAATAAAATTTGAAAAAATAATTATAAATCAGGAAAAATAATTTTGGGAAAATAATATTCTGGAATAACTTAGAAAATAAAAATAATTGGTGGGAATAATATTTTTGGGAAAAGTATGGTATAATAATTATAATGAGGGAAAATATTTGGAAAGGGTATATGGAATATGTAATTTCTGGGAAATATAAATACAAAGTATTCTGTGAAAATAAATAAAGTAATTATCATGTTATATTATTTTCAAGAAACTAAAAAAATTAAAATACGAATTATTATATCCTTTGTAAAATTACTATATAGTAATTGTAACTGCCCGGGTAAAATTTTTGATTTTTACCGGGACTGTAGAAGTTTTTTACCGTGATTTACTGTTGAATTAATCTTGGGTAATTAATTCAAGGTAAATCGGGAGTCGTTTTTCGAAACCGAGAGTTTTCCCGCGCTCGTGATTTTTCCGTGGATTTTTCGGGCCTAAGTTGGTATTTTTCGGGTTTCGGAATTTCTCGGAAAATCACACCGGAAAATAACTAAGGACGTATCTGTTATTTTCTGGTCTGGACCGGACTCGCTCGTAATGCAGACGAATTTCATTATTGATTCACAAGTGGAATAGTAAAAAAAAAAAAAAGCTTAAAGCCGGTGAAGATGCAGAAGGGAGGAAGAGAAGAAAAAAAAAGGAAAAGAAAGAAGAAAAAAAAAAAGAGGAAAGGAGAAAAAAAAGAGAGAGGAAAAAAAATGGAAACCGGAAAAAGAAAGGAAGGAAAATAGAAAAGAAAAAAAAAGAGAAGAGGGGGAGAGGAGTGCCGCCGGCCACCACCACCAACGACCACCCTCACCCTGCCGCCTCCCTCGCCGCCCTCCTCCTCTTCGTTGTGTCACACCACCGCCGTTTCTCCTTCCCCATGCGACACCTGCAGCCGCCGCCACAGCAGGCCAAGCCAGCGCCGCCTCCACGACCTGCAGCTGCGCCGTTGCCCCGTCTGCAGCCGGACCACCTCGCGCCCCTGCTCCCGTCGTCGCATCTTCGTCTCGCCTCGCCTACAGCAGCCGACCTCGCCTTGCAGCTGCTGCGCCCGAGCCAGCACCGTCGAGTTTGGTGAGGAGTGGGTTGGACGACCCGGGTAGCTACCCGGATCCGCGTGGTGCTGACCCGATTATGTCCGGGTATGGGCTGAGCCGACCGGGTCGAGGGTTTGTGGGCTGGTGAGTTCTGGGCCTTGGTATGTGGGTTGGACGGGTTGTGTTTCGGGTTAGGAGTTTGGGTTTTGCCTTGGGCTGGGCTTGGACTTAGCCCAGTCCAGTTAAAAAAAAAACAATTTATATATATACATTCATTTATTGATAATCTGATAAATAATTTTGGAAAAAAATTATATATTTATTTTGAAAAAAATATGGACAATTTAATTCTGGTATTTTCAAGAAAATATAAATATATTTACTTTGATAAATAATTAAGTTTTACTTAGGAAAAACTATTATTAATTGGAAAAATATATGTATACCTTGAAAATAATTTCTGGAAATTTAATATGTATATTATTTTGTCTGGAAAATTATGATTTTTGTATATGTATGTAAATATGTATTTTGGAAATTAAAGTTAATTATATTTTGCATTGGAAAATATTATTATTATATATATTTGGAAAAAAGATAAATACTATATAAATATTTTCTAAAAATTATAAATAGGTTGCTATTTTCTGGAAAAATTATGATGATTAATATTTTGGAAGATTATAACTATTTTATGAAAATATTTTGAAAAAAAATTTTAATTAAAGTATGGTACCGAAATTATATTCGGATATACGTACGGTATTATATTTACGGTAAAAGTGGATAATAAAGGATATATAACCGGGATGGGATTATTTCGCAGTATTGGCATCATAGCATACCGATTATGTGCATTTATGTGTATATGTTATTGTGTTGGATAGGTTTGGATATCGGGCAGTTTCCCGAGGAGCCGGCGTCGGACCGGTCATTGTTTCCGGAGTTGAGTAATCGGCCAAGGTGAGGATGGATAACCCTTGATATGTGCCCGTAATACTGTGTTTGTTTTGTTGCTTGATTGAACTGCTGAGATGATTACTGTTGGTTGATTGACTGCTATGATGTTGTCGTTGTTGTTGATGTTAGACTGTGATATCGGATTTGTGATATTGTGTTGAGAATATTGATGAACTGGTCAATGTGGATAGTTGTGTGTTTTGTTGTTTGAATGAACTACTGAGAGGGTCATTGTTGGATATTTGACTGTTATGGTTATTGATGTTGCTGTTGTTGGACTGTGCTATTGGTCGTGTGGATATTGTGATGAACTGTTAATTGTGAATAATTGGTGTTATATGTATTGTTGATGGATATTTGGTAATATGGAATTGTGTTGGTTATTTGGCTGCTATGGTTATTGTTGTTGTTGTTGCTATGATGTTGATTTGCTTGATTGAACCGCTGTATGACTGTTATTGGTTTATTGGATACTGTGTTGTGATTGATGTTGGACTGTGAGTAATTGATGTTATGAAACTGTTGATGGAATGGTCTGTTGTATAACTTGAGCTAATAGGAAGTTGGATAATTGTTTGACTGTTATGGATATTGTGATTGTTGTCGGTAGACAGTGTTGTGATTGGATAATTGGAATAAACTATTGACTGTGGATAATTGAGAAATGGAAATTGGAAATTGGAAGTTGGAATTGATATGAGATGATGATATATGTGGGAAGTAGCGGTACGACCCGATGGTTTGAAAATTAATTTTGGGATGCTATGGTCGGTTACTTGATTTGGTTGGCATGTTGTTGCCTGTGGTTGGGGTATACCAAATACCCAGTGGTTCGGATATACCGAATATCCGGTTGGCATGTTGATGCCTGTGGTTGGGGTATACCGAATACCCAGTGGTTCGGATATACCGAATATCCAGTTTTGGGATGTTGATCCCGGTATGGTATTTTGGGTTGTTGAACCCGGTGTGATTTGGTAATTTGGGACGTGGTCCCGGTATGGTAAGATTTGGTTTGGTTCTTTGACCTGGCATCCGGAATTAATTGATAACCTGGTACGACCCTAGCTTGTCCAGTGACAGGGGCCGGAAGATAAAATTTGAATTAATAATAATTATTCTTTTGGTCTTGGTACAGTTGATTATGGTAGTTTTCTTGTGTTGTGATTATCTGTGTCTTACTATTGAGATTATTGTGATTACTCCGAAATGTGCTGTTGATTTGCTTGTGTTTACTTTACTGTTTTACGGTTGCTTGCATATCACTGTTTATTCTTAGTCGGTGAGCGCTTCGGACTCACCCCTCACCTGCGGGCTTTCATCCCGTAGGATGAGTTATTTGTTGTATAGGATTGGTGCATTCCAGACAGGCTGCGACGTTATCCCTTGGACAGGGCTCGGATCCATAGTTTGCATCTATGCATACAGTGTTTATGTGAGTTTTATAAGTCTTCCGCTGTGCAATGTTTTTTTCTATTATTGGGCCATTGGGCCGGTTTTGTTATTTATGATGTTTCCTGTTTTGGGCGGTTGAGCCCGGGTTTCAGATGTGTACACTGTATGTTTGGGCTTGTTTTAGTTGGGTCGTCACAGTTCCGACACGTGTTTACTGTGTACGGTAAATACGGGCGGGGCGTTTCATTTTGGTAGCGGAGCGGGCGTTAGGTCTTGTTGGGAAGTCTTTGTGTGTTTGTGTCCTTGTTTGCTTAGTTCGCTCCAGTTGTTATTATTTTATATCATTTTAGTTAAGTGCATTATGGATCCAGTCAAGGGACGCCAGCTGTCGCGGAACATACACATATGAGGTAATGATGCCATAAATAAGCGAAAATACAAATATTATTAATATTGATAATATTGGAAATACAAAGGAAAATATTACATTGATATTTGATATTTTATAAAAATAAAGAAAATACATTTAACGATTTGGAACGACGTTGACACGGAAACTGTTTGGGTCGTTGTTGATGTTGACCGTGACTCTGTCGCTCCACGAGAACCACATGCCGCCCCTATCGCTTTGGCCAGGAATCTCAAACCGGTTAGCTTGAGGGAACCGGAGTGGGATGAGACCGTGATCGTCCCGTGGTTGCCACTGGGTCTCCGTCAGAAGAACCATGTTTGGTTTGTACTGGTTCTTCAGGTCCCTCAGAGTACGCGACAACTCCTGGGCACGCCTTGCTACTCCTCTGCAGTTCCACACCAGTAGTCGTGCTTTTGGCCAGGTTGGAGGTAGCCGAGTCATTCTGGGCATGTTCTGGGCTGTCATCGAGAGCTGGTAGTAGGCGCCTTGCTCCACAGTTTGGCAAGTGGACTCCAGGTTGAACTCCTATAGCCTTTCGGAGATGAAGAACATCACGGGGTTTGCCGATCCGTAGTAGGAGGTCCTCAGAGTGCCGCGATCCTCTAGGAAGAACACCTTTTCCATGGGAGTGACGAAGAATCTCGAGGAGTAGAGCTCGTCGACGAAGACCAGTCGGGGCATCCTGCCGAGCTCGTTCGGTAGTTCTTCAGCACGTTCGTTGACCATGCTGTACGCCAGACGATTCCTTCTGCCTAGGTTGGCGCCTTCGACAAAGAAGACTGATGAAGGAGCAGGCATCGTGTTTTGGAAGCGGGTATTTTGTTTTTCTGAACGTTTGGGTTTTGTTTTCTTTCTGAGCGTTTTGTTGCTTTTTAAATGCTTTGATGATTTACATATCACCGCTCTCTCTTTTATACACTTACGGGGAGCGTGATTACCGTTTTTTTTATTATTATTTTCAATATTTTGCTTTTTGAATTTTACCGTTGCTTTATTTATTGCTTTGTTACTTTACGCATTTTTCGGACTGCCATGCCAGAGTTTTTCAGCCTTTTCCATCTCATGATTTTCTTTCGCTCTGGCTACCTTGTCTTTTCTTTTCATGGTCATACTATAATTTTCTTGCATCTTTTATCACATGCATTCGTGATCGTTGATGCTAGACGGATGGGACCACACCTTGAGTAGAGTGCATGAGCGACAAGTTTACAGCTGTTCGGACATCGTGGAGAGATACGAGGCCTGACAGACGTTTTGGCTCATGCGGAAATGGTGAACAAGTGGGTAACGTGTCTTTCGAGAGTCACAGGACGCTCTCGTGATCGTCACCGCTAGTTGTGTACGTTACGTTTCTTGGGTTCGTGGATGTTCACGTCCGATACGGGCACCGATCATGAAATATATTTTTGTTTTAACTTCTTTACGTTTGGTTTTGTTAAACGGATCTTGTTTTTAATTTCTTTATATTCGATTTAATATTCCCATTGTTGATTTTTGTTTTGTTTTGAGAAGTTTTATTTTTTCTATTTAACATAAGACTTTGTAATATAAGAATTTTGATTTAAAAAGGAAATTTATTTTATTTAATACATAAGGTTTTACAACATGAGAAGAAGTACTCTATGGAGTTACTTGCTTCTCTAGGTCTTTTACAAGCTGTTGGACATTTTTCAAGTGTGGGAATAGTTCCACGCACGCCAGTTCGATTTGCGCCACCGCCGAGCTGATCTTCCTCAGCGAGACGTTCAGTTGCGTCAGCTTCTGTTGCGGAGTGCTGCTCTCAGCTACCGCCTTGCCCTTACGATCTTCAGCTTTCTTGCTGGCACGTTTCTTCCGTCATTTTGGGGAAACGACCATGTGCTCCTTCTGGCCGATGATGTTGGTCTTGAACCGTTTCTTTGGAGGCTCTTCATCAGAGCTTGTCGGGAAAGCCGTTCCGCCGATGTAGCTGTTGTTCTTGGAGTCTGAGGTAGTCCTTGATCTCAGTGGAGAGTCTATGGCTGTGTGTGAGTATGCCGGTCATGAGGTTTGGTATTTATAAGCGGATGAGATGACGCTTAAGGGTATAAGCGGTATCTCATGTTGAGGTTGGATACCTGGCAGAGTGTGCCAGAATCTTATCGTGGTAGGACCCACGGATAAGACGGAATTTCGGGGACGAAATTCTTTTTAAGGTGGGTAGACTGTAACAGCCCGGGTAAAATTTTTGATTTTTACCGGGACTGTAGAAGTCTTTGTACCGTGATTTACTGTTGAATTAATCTTGGGTAATTAATTCAAGGTAAATCGGGAGTCGTTTTTCGAAACCGAGAGTTTTCCCGCGCTCGTGATTTTTCCGTGGATTTTTCGGGCCTAAGTTGGTATTTTTCGGGTTTCGGAATTTCTCGGAAAATCACACCGGAAAATAACTAAGGAGGTATCTGTTATTTTCTGGTCTGGACCGNCGGGTAAAATTTTTGATTTTTACCGGGACTGTAGAAGTCTTTGTACCGTGATTTACTGTTGAATTAATCTTGGGTAATTAATTCAAGGTAAATCGGGAGTCGTTTTTCGAAACCGAGAGTTTTCCCGCGCTCGTGATTTTTCCGTGGATTTTTCGGGCCTAAGTTGGTATTTTTCGGGTTTCGGAATTTCTCGGAAAATCACACCGGAAAATAACTAAGGAGGTATCTGTTATTTTCTGGTCTGGACCGGACTCGCCCGTAATGCGGACGAATTTCATTATTAATTCACAAGTGGGATAGTAAAAAAAAAGAAGAAAAAAACAGCTTAAAGCCGGTGAAGATGCAGAAGGGAGGAAGAGAAGAAAAAAAAAGAAGGAAAAGAAAGAAGAAAAAAAAAAAAGAGGAAAGGAGAAAAAAAAGAGAGAGGAAAAAAAATGGAAACCGAAAAAAGAAAGGAAGGAAAATAGAAAAGAAAAAAAAAGAGAAGAGGGGGAGAGGAGTGCCGCCGGCCACCACCACCAACGACCACCCTCACCCTGCCGCCTCCCTCGCCGCTCGCAACGCCGCCCTCCTCCTCTTCGTTGTGTCACACCACCGCTGCGACTCCTTCCCCATGCGACACCTGCAGCCGCCGCCACAGCAGGCCAAGCCAGCGCCGCCTCCACGACGTGCCGCTGCGCCGTTGCCCCGTCTGCAGCCGGACCACCTCGCGCCCCTGCTCGCGTCGTTGCATCTTCGTCTCGCCTCGCCTACAACAGCCGACCTCGCCTTGCAGCTGCTGCGCCCGAGCCAGCACCGTCGAGTTTGGTGAGGAGCGGGTTGGACGACCCGGGTAGCTACCCGGATCCGCGTGGTGCTGACCCGATTATGTCCGGGTATGGGCTGAGCCGACCGGGTCGCGGGTTTATGGGCTGGTGAGTTGTTGGCCTTGGTATGTGGGTTGGACGGGTTGTGTTTTGGGTTAGGAGTTTGGGTTTTGCCTTGGGCTGGGCTTGGACTTAGCCCAGTCCAGTTAAAAAAAAAAAACAATTTATATATATACATTCATTTATTAATAATCTGATATATAATTTTGGAAAAAAATTATATATTTATTTTGAAAAAATTATGGACAATTTAATTCTGGTATTTTCAAGAAAATATAAATATATTTACTTTGATAAATAATTAAGTTTTACTTAGGAAAAACTATTATTAATTAGAAAAATATATGTATACCTTGAAAATAATTTTTGGAAATTTAATATGTATATTATTTCATCTGGAAAATTATGATTTTGGTATATGTATGTAAATATGTACTTTGGAAATTAAAGTAAATTATATTTTGCATTGGAAAATATTATTATTATATATATTTGGAAAAAAGATAAATACTATATAAATATTTTCTGAAAATTATAAATAGGTTGCTATTTTCTGGAAAAATTATGATGATTAATATTTTGGAAGATTATAACTATTTTATGAAAATATTTTGAAAAAGAATTTTAATTAAAGTATGGTACCGAAATTATATTCGGATATACTTACGGTAAAAGTGGATAATAAAGGATATATAACCGGGATGGGATTATTTCGCTGTATTGGCATCATAGCATACCGATTATGTGCATTTATGTGTATATGTTGTTGTGTTGGATAGGTTTGGATATCGGGCAGTTTCCTGAGGAGCCGGCGTCGAACCGGTCATTGTTTTCGGAGTTGAGTAATCGGCCAAGGTGAGGATGGATAACCCTTGATATGTGCCCGTAATACTGTGTTTGTTTTGTTGCTTGATTGAACTGCTGAGATGATTACTGTTGGTTGATTGACTGCTATGATGTTGTCGTTGTTGTTGATGTTAGACTGTGATATCGGATTTGTGATATTGTGTTGAGAATATTGATGAATTGGTCAATGTGGATAGTTGTGTGTTTTGCTGTTTGAATGAACTACTGAGAGGGTCATTGTTGGATATTTGACTGTTATGGTTATTGATGTTGCTGTTGTTGGATTGTGTTATTGGTCGTGTGGATATTGTGATGAATTGTTAATTGTGAATAATTGGTGTTATATGTATTGTTGATGGATATTTGGTAATATGGAATTGTTTTGGTTATTTGGCTACTATGGTTATTGTTGTTGTTGTTGCTATGTTGATGATTTGCTTGATTGAACCGTAGCTTGTCCAGTGACAGGGGCCGGAAGATAAAATTTGAATTAATAATAATTATTCTTTTGGTCTTGGTACAGTTGATTATGGTAGTTTTCTTGTGTTGTGATTATCTGTGTCTTACTATTGAGATTATTGTGATTACTCCGAAATGTGCTGTTGATTTGCTTGTGTTTACTTTACTGTTTTACGGTTGCTTGCATATCACTGTTTATTCTTCGTCGGTGAGCACTTCGGACTCACCCCTCACTTGCGGGCTTTCATCCCGTAGGATGAGTTATTTGTTGTACAGGATTGGTGCATTCCAGACAGGCTGCGATGTTATCCCTTGGACAGGGCTCGGATCCATAGTTTGCATCTATGCATACAGTGTTTATGTGAGTTTTATAAGTCTTCCGTTGTGCAATATTTTTGCTATTATTGGGCCATTGGGCCGGTTTTGTTATTTATGATGTTTCCTGTTTTGGGCGGTTGAGCCCGGGTTTCAGATGTGTACACTGTATGTTTGGGCTTGTTTTAGTTGGGTCGTCACAGTTCCGGCACGTGTTTACTGTGTACGGTAAATACGGGTCGGGGCGTTTCAGTAATTATTTTAGGAAAGAATTCATATACCATAAAATATTTTGGGAGTATAAGCATACGTTATATTTTCAGGGAATTATGTTATAGTAATTATATTTTTGGAAAAGAAAATATATGGTAGTAATGATTATTTTTATCAAATATTTTGGAATGGGTATTAACAAAGTATTATACCGGAATAATAACCGGATATAAGTATAGTATGGTATTTTGACACATGAATAGTAAATGGTGAATGATGATGATAACGGGGTTTCACCAGGACGTAAACGAACCAGTTTAAGTTCTGTTTTTTTAAGGTACAGCATCATTTACATTTATGTGCAACTTATGAGAGTATATGCTGTTATTTGCTAGGGTTTTTGGTACAGTTGGTACCCAATTTTCTTACGTTGGGTCAATCGTGTACCTACAACTTTTCTCGAGACATTTATGTACCTGGAGTTTTAGCGGGCAGGTCAGTCATGGGTCTCGGGCTGGGTATCTACTGACGTGGAAGCTGCCCAAAATTGGGCTGCTGCCCGTAACTCAAAACAACGACGTTTCATCACGATACGACGTCGTTTTCACATCCACATGGCAAAGGTGGATCCCATCGTCCTAATACCTGACCCAACTATCGACCCGATTTTACCCTTAAGAGGTTCCTGGGGCTGGGTTTACCGGGTTGATGAGATTACTTTTATTTATTTTTTTTCCAAATTAGTGGGCCAAAACAAAACTGTGTCACCCAACAAAAATAAAAAACGGTTTTCTATTCCCCTAATTAAGGAGAGACAAAATTGGGTTCATCTTTAAAAAGATTAAGAATGGAAAAAAAAACCTACCCGAATTAAATTTTAGAATGGTATTTATTAATCACAATGATTTGAGACATAGGATTGACATAGGAATCGAATCCTAGTTTTACTCCTAATTTCACTCTTTATTTTCTCCTCAAAATTTTGGAAATGGAATTTATTTTACGATCAAGATAATTATAATGAAATTAATATCAGAGCAATCACAACATACTTTTGCTCCATAATAATTCCCTACCTACTCTTCCTCCTTAATTACCTCCCCTACCTACTCTTCCTCCTTAATTACCTCAATTTTTTCTAAAGTTTTAAAATCGTATTTATTTTATAATCATAATCAGATTAAAATCAAAGAAACATACCACGAATCCAATTTTTCTCCTTACTTTCTCTTAATATCTTCTTATGAACTAGAAAAAATATAAAACAAGAAAAAGATTTACCACCATCCTGTAATCCACTTCCTCCATCACCACCCTCCTCTATTCTTCCCTCATATGTCTCCCAGTAAATCACTGCAAAATTCGACAAACCCATGTCCTTCCTCTCCACCGGCTCCTACCCTCAACCTCGCCATCTCCTCCTCTTCTACAGCACCCCTCAAGCCCCACCCAAAACTCTCTCCCTCCACCAGAAAACACCGCCACAAGAGTACTCCTACCCCACAAAACCTTGCTCATCAAAAACAACCACCACAAACCAAACCCAGGCCGAATGCCAGGCAAAGTCAACTCTATCAGTCATAGGTGCGTGATTTACATGGTGGTAGGAGATGGCGGCGATTCTGCCTGAGGGCTTCTGTGCGTGGCAGCGTGAAGAAGATGGGGCTGGTGAGGGTGGTGGTGGTGCAGTTTTTTTCTAATCAAATAAAAATAAGACGTCGATGGAGTCGAAGAGGGAGACGGTGGAGATATTTTTGTTTTGATCAACAAAAAAATGTTGTTCTATTAAAATGATTGTGTTGGAACATTTTTCCCATATTTTCGGTTTGAAGTATATGGTGAATTAGAAACATATGGATACAGAACGGCGAAGTTTTATACAATTTGGTAAATCAAGCTACAGGAAAATGTAATTCCGCTAATGTAGGATCTATTTGGTTTTTTTTTTAAAAAAATAATCAATTAAAATTGTTCACGCACATCTGCACTTGAAAAGGAATTAATATTAATTATTAAGGAAAAAGAAAAAAAATTCGTTGTGGTTTTTCTTGGGTAGTGGGTTGGATTTCAAAGCTTAAACCGGGTAGAACCAGGTAGAACCGGATATGAAGCTAGGGAAGGGGTTGGGTAATGAGTGGGACCCATGTTTGACACGTAGGTGGGGAACGACGTCGTATCGTTATAAAACTACGCCATTTTGAACAACGGGCAGCATTCCAATTTTGGGCAGCATCCACCTCAGCACATACCCAGCCCGAGACCCATGACTGACCTGCCCACTAAAACTCCAGGTACATAAATGTCTCGAGAAAAGTTGTAGGTATACGATTGACCCAACGTAAGAAAGTTGGGTACCAACTGTACCAAAAACCCTTATTTGCTAAATAGGAGCCGATAACGAACAGTGTCCTGAGGAACCAGAGCCGGGACAATTTGAGGACTTTCAGGAGTAGGGAAATCGGCTAAGGTGAGGATGGATAACCTTTGATATGTCGCACATAATACTATGTTTGTTTCTCTGGTAATTATTTGTTTGATTGTACTGTTGAGCAAATTGAGTTTGATTGTGGTGTTATTGTTGTTTTGGTTGTTGATCAATTGATTGTGGATAATCTGAGATAATTGGATAATTGGAAGTTGTGTTGACGACTTTATTGTCACTAGGAAAGTAGTGGTACGACTAGATGTTAGAGACTGTTTTGTGGTGGCTATGATCTGGGTTACTTGTGATAAGCATGTCTATGCTTGGGATGTCTATCCCGGATTATTATATTTTTGGGATGTCTATCCCTGGGTTCTATTTTTGGGATGTCGATCCCTGGGCTCTCTTGGTTTGATCTAGCACCCAGAACATGTTAATAACCAGGTACGACCCTAGCTTGTCCAGTGACAGGGCCCCGGAAGATAAAATTGGTAATAATAAATATTCTTTTGGTCTTGGCTCAGTTAAGTTCTGGTTGATTCACTATTTTGTCTTTGCTTGTATTTTACTTCGAAAGTATTGTGTTTGCCTGCATATTACTGTTTATCCTTCGTCGGTGAGCACTTCGGACTCACCCCTCGCCTGCGGGGTTTCATCCCGTAGGATGAGTTGCTCGTAGTACAGGTAC
This sequence comes from Turnera subulata, assembly GCA_028386065.3. NCBI lineage: Eukaryota > Viridiplantae > Streptophyta > Magnoliopsida > Malpighiales > Passifloraceae > Turnera > Turnera subulata. Next base: position 102,224 of record JAKUCV010006922.1, on the reverse strand, counting down.
GTGGTTCGGCCAGCTGCTGTTTCTACTCCACCAGACCCCGGATCCATACCTCCGCTGCTTCTCATTCTAAGACTTCCGCTGCTGTATTTTATATGTTGCTGTATTACTTCTGTTGTTGTATCATATGTTTTCTGCTACTGCTGTTGTAGCTTGAATAATGGTCCCCGAGATCGGGTGACGGATGTTGTATTTGGGATTGCTTTGTACTGTATTTTGAATTGTATGTACTGTCTGCTACTGCAATAAGAGCAATTCTGGCACGTGTTTACCCAGTACGGTAAATACGGATCGGGGCGCTTCAAATTATATTGATAAACTAATTAATACATATTAATCTTACCAAAGCAATTGCATCCTTGTAGTTCGATACCAGATTCAAAGCCCCTAAAATATATAATAACAATTTGCAATTTGACAACTCGTAAATAACTTGTGAATCTTTTTTTTAGGATTAACTTTTAAGCAAATAGTTGATGTGTATCTAACATGTCGATTATCAATTAAATTTTGTAATAACAAATTGAGTATTTTACAAGGACAAGAAAAACATATCAATAAAAAGAAGGGTATATTAGTCATTTCGGTAGGAAAACATAAAAGTAGAGTGCATTTATAAGATTGTAGAGCGCGATATGGCCTCCCAGAAGAAATAATATACATTTAGCTTTCTACCCAAATAAAATAGTACACTAAGATCCAATAAAGTCTAAGAACTCTTCCTCATAGATCTACCTCAATTCCCAGCCAGTTTAGTCGTCACGTATTCTCTCGTTTAGGGCGAATTTTCTTCTTCATATTCCATAGGGTTTGCATCTTCCATCTAGGATTTCATTCACTGCTTTGTTTTTTTTTTATTCCATAAACTCCACAACTGTTCCCCTACGCGGGACGAACCACATCCCCACAGTAAATCTTACAGAGGTTGAAAGGACGGTGATAGTTTTTGAAGAGGAGGGCCCTGATGATGGTCCTTTAGAGATTCAACTCAACTTTGTGGGAAAATTGTGAACAGACTGTCCTTTTAATGCCCAAGCTTTCATGAAAAATATGTGCAGAAACATACACATGATTTAGAGGTCTCTCAATTGGACACAAATATTTTGTGTTTCAATTTTTATTAGAGAGATAAAGAGCAGTGTTAGAGAATGAACCTTTAAATTTTGACAACCATATTGTGATCCTCATCGAGATTAAAGGGAATGAACAACCCTCAATATTACTCCTAGATCGTGTACCTATGTGGGCTAGGGTTTGCGATGTCCTTTTTATTTTCCGAAAACCTAAGTTCGTTCAGATGCTTGGCAATAAGGTAAGAAGATTTTCTAGAGGTTGATACGGAAAGGGGCTTGAACCAAGGCAAGTTTATTCGCTTCCGAGTGTTGATGGATATTTGCTCCCTTTTACTACGTGGTTCTTTTGTTCAGAGCGGGGATTGGAAATAGGTATGAGTGTATCTTAAGTACGAACAATTGTCATGGTTTTGTTTTCACTGTGGGTGCATGGGCCATATTGCTAAGGACTGCTCAAAGGTTAATGATGTTGACTTGCTTAACCTATTATTATATCAGTATGGGGATGACCTTAGGGCTTCCCTTATCCGTAAGCTACAGTTTAACAATCGTCTATCACGGCTATCACAATGCTAAAGGAAGCTTGTTTTCAAACCAACCATGAAGGTCCTAAGAAAATAGCTCCATAGGCTAAAGTTCCAAAAAATGGAGAGAAAATGTACGATAATTTATTTGAAGAGGATCGGCAAAATTATATTTCCCCTAGAACCAATAGTGTGAATAGTATCGACGGAGATGTAGAGGGGTCCAAGTTTGCCATATCTATTTTAGACAGTCCTATTAGAAAGATTATAGCAAGGGTCCAAGATATAGGTTTGAGAGGTTCACCTAAAACCTTTTAACTAACAAGTTAATTTCATTCATTTGATTTAATTTAAATTTCACATGATGACTTAACTAATCAAATGATGAAACATATCTAGAAGTACCAAATTTAATAAAAATATGGGAGTATAATGACCAAAATCTATGAAAATGGTTACAATGACCACATTTATAATTCAAGCCGGCAACAAAAAAATCTACTTTATCCGTTGAAAAACACATGAAAAGTGGATTGTCACCTATAATATTTAGGTTGTATGTTAGTAAGATGGGTACTTATTGAAAATTATATTCATGTTTTTATTGAAACTTTGAACTCATGATGGAATGTTTCTGATATATTTATTTACTTGTGTCTAATTATATTTGTATGCATACATAATCGTATATGAGGATGTAGACAGAATTAGTCTTCCTTGAAGACATAAAGTAGACCTAAAAGTTTATTTCTATTTTAAATAAAGGAGGTATAGAACTAGTATGTGATATATGGGAGGGACGTGTTGGAAAAGAAATTACCACAGAACCACTATGATCCTTATTAGTTTTTAGTTGTGTGATTGATCATTTAGATTATTTTACACATTATATTATCTGACTATTAAACTGAAAATATTATATGTGGCAAGTAGGAGAATGCAAGAGTATTTTTTTTTTAGGCACATATAATATTAAGTTTTATTTAATGATGTGACAAAATAGGTCTATTGATTTGCCATCAATCTTGTGCTATGTGTGGAGGATAATTGGTTCTAGGATTTTATGGATATGTTATATTATTGATTCTATTAAGAATTAAATTATTATTATTATGGTATTTTAAGTTAATTATTTAATATAATAGGTTGGTAGACTTTTGTTCCTTAATAAAAAAAAGATAATATAGTCAAAAACTTAAAATTCTTGCTAAACGATTAAGGCCAATAAATTCATAATTTATTTATTTTTGATTAAAATTCATAGTTTGATTTGAATTGGAAGAGCTTAGATTAGACGTCCTTCTGTTCTTAAATACAGGGAGGGATTCTAAACCAGATTTCCCGATGGTTTGATACCCTGGGTTTTTGACTTTCTTCTTCTCCTATCCTCATCTATCCTTTTTGCTTAGATTTATGGCCTAAACATCACCAAAACTATGTAGTTGAAACAAGAAAACATGCTTCCCATCTAGTTTTTTCCGATCCCCCAAGTCTTGTGTGGTTTAAGGTTGTCTCTTACTCTCAATTTCAAACCCCCAAAACATAAAGTATGAAGTCTCTGTTTGGGACTCAATCTTTCCTCACTCAATCTCTTTCTCAACCCCTCTTATTTTATGTCAACCAGTTTATAGTGCCCCGTGGTGAGAAGCCTCTAGTACCGGCTTATTCTGGGTATTGCAACAGCAGTGCCCCTATGGCGGGGAGCTCAAGACTTGATGGCGTTTCTAGGGCTGTTGATGGCGGACATGTGCCATTGGATGAAGCAGGCCTTGGAGTGCTTGAGGCTAGAACATCTGGTGTGGGGTTGTTCTACACTGACCCGGGAGTGACACCCACATAGAGGGGGCAACTTTTGCTCGGGCTGTGGTGCTTTGGGTCACCTGTGGCTCGTGCTCTCATCGTCGGCGAGATCTACTCGGGCCGGAACATGTCTCCTGCTTATGTGGCAGCAATTGCGGAGGTTCGTGCTGTTCAACCTCCTATATCTGCATCGGCAGGAGGGGATGAGGCAGTGAAGGCTAGGGGAGAAGAGGAGGGACATCCCTCCCCAGAACCCCCTGCGGCAACTCCCAAGTGAAAGGGTTGGGGCAGTCAGTCGGTTTGATATGGAGGTCAAGCCGACATGGCTTTTTTGTCACCTACGGGTGAGAAAGCATAATCTCTCCTGGTCCAGGTTATGGTTCCATACTTTTGGTATCCCTCCGAGTATTACCCGACGTTTATGGCGTCTTTTCCTTTTATGTGCAAAGGTCTCTGGTGACCTAGGGGGAGGGTATAGTTGTTATGTATCTTTGTGTATGGCTATGTTTTTGCATGCAGGCTCAAACCGGAAACTGCTCAGGCGGAGATTTCTGATCTCTTATTGTATTAGGTTCCTTGTAAGGATTAAAAGATGGGTGATACTCTGGACGTCTCGTCCACTGGCTTGGAAGGTCCATACAGGCGATGGAGCAATTATGTTTTTCCTTGTTTCTCCGGTGAGAAACTCAAAGTGCTTAGTACTAGAGTGGTTAATCTACTATGTAGATGTTCCCCCGCTCATGGCAAGCATGCACCTTGGAATGGCTCTCTACTTTAGTTGCTCCTATAACCACGCCTCAGGGTAGGCTCTCGAGGGCTGCGTCAGATCGGACGCTGGAGATATCCTCACATCCTTTTTATCCTTTGGTCTTCTTGGTTCTTTTGCTTTAGTCTACGGCGACAATGCAGGGGAGGAGGAGAGTGAGTTATTGAATTGCTCTCATTACAACATTTCAACACCAGCTCTAGACTTCATTGGGAGGCATTGTTTATGCAGTTTTGTTAGACCTTTACTATGTTTTATGGCCGTGCAAGTTGAGTATGGATTTAGAGGGGAACTGATTGTAATTTGGTTTCATCTGGAACCGGATACACAAAGGTCCCTGGTTATTATAAATCCATATTTACTTAAACTTTCGCAAGCTGTGTTATGTTGTTTTATGTTGCTGTTGGTACTGTGATTGTGTATGTTTATGCTTCACTAATGCATGCTATATTTTCGAAAAAAGAAAAACGAACATTGAAGAGGAGAAAGAAAAAAAGTGGTATACGTTAATAAAAGAGAAAAAAAAAAAAGAAAATGGGGGGAGCAGAGCAGGTTCCAGGTTAGTGACGACGCACGTGTCCCTTTTGAGTGACCTACGTGGAACCGAAGTGGGTAGACATTTACATATCAGACCCCCCAACCCAACCCTCCTATTCTTTTTTCTCTCTCTTTTTCTATGTGTGTGTGTGTGTGTTTTTTTTTTAATTTTAATTTATATACTACTAGTAGTAGTAGTAACTAATAAAAGTAGTAACCAGTACCGAACCAGTGAGTGACTGCTCCAGTTAACTTAATGGTATCATCATCAGCAGCAGGCAGGAACCCCCGCCCTCCCGCAAACACAGTTTCCTTGAGAATCGCAGACAAAAATCCCAATTCGCTCTCCCTCTCTTTTGCCCTTTTGATTCCCCAAAACCGCTTTTCCCTCCCCTACAAAACCTAGGGTTTTTTTTTTAATTTATTTTTTCAATTTCTTTCCTCACCCCCGCTTTTCGCTCTCTCTCTCTCTCTCTCTCTCTCCCCCTCACTCTATTCTACCGGTAAGTTTCTCAATTCTCTTTTTGCTGGTAAAAACTCAGTTGATCGCTGCTTTTGATCTTTATTATTGTTATTATTATTTAATTTGATCCGGGTTTTTGAGTGGCTGGTTGCATGTCTTGTTTTCTTAGGCTTTTTGGTTCTCGTAGTATTGGAATTGCGTGGTTTGGTTGTTGGCGATTTGATGGATTGCTTGAATAGCTGATTGCTGGGGAAAAAAGGGAAATTGAGGCGTTGTTTGTGCTAATTAAGGCTGTGATGTGTTATTTTTTATTTTTTTGGAGAGGCTAGGCTAGGATTGTGAAGCGAAAATTAACCATTTTGGTGGTGGTGGTCTTCTAGATGGGTCAAAGTCGGTCAACACTTGTTCTTTCGCTCCAGGAGCACAAGTGTGTCGTCGGTTCGGTTCTCGTTTTACTTAATTCCAGTTCTTATCTGTGGAACTGAAAGGGGACAGAATCCCACCAATTGATCAGTCCCGTGGCGGGAGTTGATAAGTTGGATATGTTAATGCTGATCTTTCACCCCCCCTTTTTACTTATCTCCTTTTTATGCTTAAGCCGATACTTTAACCCAACACCTCAATCTCTTCTGCCCTCCAAGGCTTTCAAGCTACAACCTAAATTGGCCATGCCTTATTTATTTACCAATTAATATTAGTGGTCGTTGCTTGCTTTTCCGCGTCTGGTTTCTAAGTCTAGTGTTTACCCGGGATCTAGTCAGTGTTGAGCCAAATTTTTTTGTTTACCAATATGTTTTTCTTGGAAATAGACGGCAAACTGACCTTTTTCTAATCATCTTCCCCCTCCATTTTCTTCAAAGTTGCAAGAAAATCATTTCCCCTTTACATGCTTATGTGTTTCCTCATTTTCTAATCAATTACTGTTTTTCCCTGTTTTGAGCAGGGAATTGAGAGACAATTTATTGTGCCAAGTAGTACAAAGGCATGCAGTCCAAGCCTGACAGTGCGAATCCCCATGAGCCAAATGCGCATGCCATTCATCAATATGCAGTTCAGGCTGAACCTTGGTGGCGTAGTCTAGGTTATAACACTGTCCCCCCAACTTTTGTGGGGGGGAATGCGACCAATTTGTCTTCCCCTGAAGAGCCGGATGGTTCGGAGTCAAATGATGATCAGTCACCGTCTAACAGTAGGTTGAATGAAGATGATGATGATACTACCAAAGAATCACTAGCTACAGCATCGTCACGATCAGGTAACTCTGATTTACTGGACATTAGGAGCATGTCAATTGGAAATTGACACCTCATCAAGTTTGCGAGTGATGGCTTACAAATTATTGTGCTGACATATTGGATAATTTCTTATGCATGCCACTGGGATGGATTTTTAAGTTCTAAGCTGTGTAATGCTTGTTATTGTTTGAAAATGTTAAACTGGTTGCATGGGCTCCAAAATTTTGGATTATTAGTTAGCTTAGTATACATCTTAGAGTCGTATTTCATCAGAGTTCCAAGTGTAGTCTTGGACTAGTTGCGATATAGCATGCCTCGTGACCGCTAATATGGGTGCCCCTTGGGAAAACTATTTATGAATGGCCGTTTCATTTTTTTGCTTCTTTGCTTGGCAGCTGTAGAAATTTAAGCATACCGTTTCAATGCCCGTAACATTTTTGCTCTTGCTTTCAGTTGGAAACTCTGGTCTGGAACACCCAAGTTTGCAGCATGTTGCCTCAAGTGTGGCTCCAATGCAAGGTGACTCCAGCACACAGTCTCCTCAGTTTGAACTTGTTAGTCACTCTATTGTAAGTGCTCTCTGCACATATACTTCTATTGTCAGTTTTCATGACTTTTTTCTCACAAAAAACAGTGTGATGTGCTTGCATGATCAACTTCTACACTGAGGATTTTGACCAAAAGATCCTCTCTTATCCATCATTGGAGTGCTTACTTTTCTGGCAATCTTTTCTCAGGCATGCGCATCAAATCCATATCAGGATCCGTATTTTATGGCAGCCTATGCGAATCAACCTTTGGTATGTATGCTTACATATGCCCGAGAAAAGATCATATGTTTTATTGATTGCTACTCTGAAACGAGTCAAAGGTATAGGTCATAGGAAGAATGATAATTTTCTTGTAAAGTCAGTATTATTTGGGGATCTTAAGTAATGAGCTCATGTATACTGGATTATGGTTCTGTGTTTTGTTAGGAAGGTGACCGCTTTTGATGGTGTGTATAACAGCAGATGATTTAAATCCTTTTTTTCTTTATGCTCTGCTAACAAGCAAGCAAATTTTTGTTTTTTGTTAAAAAAATTCTGTGCTGAGTATGTGACAAATTTTTATTCGTTCTATGCTCAGGGTTATCCCCATTTTGCTGGGATGCCTCATGCTAGAATGCTTTTGCCTCTTGAGGTGGCCCAGGAACCTGTTTATGTGAATGCCAAACAGTATCAAGGGATTCTGAGGCGAAGGCAGGCACGCGCAAAAGCAGAGGTGGAGAAGAAGTTGATAAAAGTTCGAAAGGTAGTAGAGACATTCCATTTCAGCCCATGAACAAAAATTGCTGATCTCTAGCTCTTTATTTGCTGCTGTGTTGTACAGTGTGCATTTTTGCGTAGAGTTTTGCGCAATGTGTGCACATATTTTTTGTCATGAATTGCTTGGGCTGTTGGGGACCCAGTTTTAGCATATTGATAAGTAAATGATAACTTGGCAATTTGAATGTTGTCCAGCCTTATCTTCACGAATCTCGGCACCAGCATGCTATGAGAAGGGCAAGGGGTACTGGCGGCCGTTTCGCAAAGAAAACTGATATGGATGCTTCCATGCATGCGGAAGGGAATGTCAATGGTTCTGGTCCAGCTCCCTCGTCTCATTCTGCCAGTTCGTCTGGTTCTGAACCTTTTCAGTCGGACTCTGTTGAAACATGGAATTCTTTGGGTGCTCAAGGAGGTGCAAGGATGCCACAAATGCATGATACATTTAAAGCTCACAAGCATGCAAATGGAGATGGCCGCTACAACAATCGTAGTGGGTCTCAGGCCTCCACATATGATTCATACTCTGGTGACAAAGGGGAGGAGGCAGACTGTTCTGGCCAACAACGTGGAAGCATCTCCTCGGATCAGGCTTCACACAGGCCTCTCGCCATTCAGTGAACCCCAGGGGATGTGAAAGAGGTCTCGTAAGATTGAAGCAGTGATATTTTAGACCTCTTGTCATTTGGTGACCACGTATCTGGCAATATGTGCCAGGCGGCAATTCATTCTTGGCTTTTTCCTTTTTATGCGTGTTTCTCGGATGAATGGTGTGAAGAGATGACGGATAAGTCGTTCATCGTTGGCTTCTTTTAAGTCTTGCCAATGCTTCATTATATCACTGTTCCTCTTTCCTTTTTCTTTTGCCTTTTCTTCTGTACATAGAAAAAAGTGTAAACTGGGGTAGGGTTAGTCTGTGGAGGAATTTTAGTCAGACTTTTAGTTTTAACTTGGAAACCATCTTGCTTGAAATTTAGATGGAACACCGGTCGGTGTAATTGAATGTTCTTTCATTTCTGTTTTGAGTGTGCGCATGTTGCATTAAAATAAATCATTTGTGTGAAACTAAAGCTCGATCCTTTTGCTCTAAGATTATATATTAGTGCTGCGGAACATTTATTGAATCCATGAGGATGAATATTCTTTGCAGATACGACCCACCACTGTGGACTAAGATTGCACAACGCGTAGGGGTGTGACACTTGTGTTGTGTTGTGCTGTGTGAAAGCGGTACGTTGGTTGGGACTTGGTTTGTTGACAACACACCTCTTCTTCTCAGTCGTTCTTTAATTATTGGCATTGCACACAATCAATATGGTCCCACTCCCAGTTCGCTGAGCAATTGTTATCTTCTTTTTTTTTTTTTGTCAATTACAAAGCCAGAGGCACCTAAAGTACCCCTACCCCATCCTAACCCAAATTAATTCTAAACACCCGCACCCGGACTCGAACCCGGGTGGCCTCCGTGGTCGGATGACTTGATGCCAACCCGACCAAGAGGTCGATGGCAATTGTTATCTTCCAATCCCATAAATATTCACTGACGACACTGCATAACCTTTCTTTTTCTTTTCTTTTGTTTTGAAAATGCCACACTGCATAGCTTGAACGGGAAACTACAGAAGTTGATAAAAGGAAACCAACTCTGTAACGCTTAGATGAAGTAATTGATTGAACTTGAACCAGGCCAAACTTACCATATATTCGATGTCAATCATTTTAACTTCCCCGAGCTTAAAATCATATATAATCTATTCTGTTGGACCCTACAAACTGGGCACAGGCTGAAAATCAACTGTCTTATTTTTACTATTTGATTACACAGTTTTACACTCAAAATTAAAAAAAAAAAAAGTAGAAACTCAAAGAAAGTGATGTATCCCTCTACTCAGTGTTGAATGATCTAATCATCATGATCTTGATGCTGGTGTGGATCTACATCCTCTGTGTTCCCAATTACTTCATGCTCATTTTGCTCCAGGATGGTTTCCACGACTATGTCGTCAGATGAAGGCACCTTTTCCGAGCTCAGATGGTCTGCATCAGTGAAATTGCCATCGCTGGGTTCATTGACATCAACCACATCTGGCTGCTTCTCCATCATTCCAGACAATGCTAACCGCGGAGACCACTCCAGAACATCATCGATTATGTTAGACATCCGTTTCTGATATCTGCAAGAATGATGTTGGCGCATTAAATATACGCATCAAAAAATTCAAGAGATAGCAATCGGGGTGGAATGAGAAGAAAGGGACGGATAGAGGAAGGGGACGGTAAAGGAGGTAAAAGGCATCATCATTCCATAAATTTCCATTTCTCCAGTTATCTGGAAGCTAGGAAACTGGTCCAGTGTGAAATGATCCCATCATTAAAATAAATGGCTTTAAACTCTAATCGTGTATGCAAAAACCATACAAGATTTGCAATCAAAGAACAACTCATGACCTATATCAATCAACAAAACACAGGAACAACTTTGATTCTCGGATTGGAGAATCACATATCGAAACTATTCAAAGATTTGAGTATTTTCAAGATTTGTGGTCCTAGTTTGTCCACTATGCCTCTTATGTATTTGCAAATATTCAGCATGCCTGAATCTACCAACTTAAACAAGAGTAGGAACATAACACAGATGAAATACATTAATCAACAAGACAGATGGCAACAACTTTGATTCCTGGATGGGAGAATCATATATGCGACCTATTGATGGATAGCTGATTCTCAAGATCAGCAATCAAAACATATCGCCGATATACTTTTTATGACTTGCATATGATTAGAGCATTCCTCAATCTACCAATTTTAACAGGAGCTGGAATAAAACTCACCTGGCTCTAGCAGCCTCATCGGGAGCATGATGCCTCAGCAGCAATATGACTAGCACAGCCACTACAGCATAGAAGACCCTTGTAGTCCACTTAGGTCTCTCCTCCTCATCTTTCTTAGGCCAGAAACGGAATAGTTCACGCAGTGTAGCTTCTTCAGCAAGGATATTAGGGAAAAACCAGACACGTTTTCCAAGAACAATATATAGAGCACCAAACACCATGGCTCTTACTGCAATAGGAGATCAATTTCACCTCTGGTTTAGTGCTTCAAAATACATAGTTCTCATTGTATTACTCACAAAAGCTAAACCGTCTATTCCAGAACAAAAATATTGGTCTGTGCTCAGAAAAGAGACACTTCAGATCCTTCCATAGAAAATAACATTTACATCAAATCTCAGAAAATTCTGGACAAAATACATAGTTCTCATTGTATTACTCACAAAAGCTAAACCGTCTATTCCAGAACAAAAATATTGGTCTGTGCTCAGAAAAGAGACACTTCAGATCCTTCCATAGAAAATACCATTTACATCAAATCTCAGAAAATTCTGGACAAAAATCAATCTCAAAAGCAAAACAGGTGACTTTGGATTTCTTGAAGAAGATTGCCAATAGAAAATTGCAAGTTGTATCTTCTTTTTCTGAGCTTGGAATCTTACTTCTGATTGGTCTTATTCTTTCTTTGTATTATACTAGGGTATTTCAACCAGAAAATTTACAATAACAAAAGTAGAGGTCTCTGGCACCAAAATATGAAAAGTAAGTCAATTGCAAACAGGTTTTTTCAATTGACTGAATTCTTTTAGGAAAAAATGACAGAAATTCAATAATAAGTACTCATAGCCCGTCAATTATATCCTTGCTACTATATATAAATTTCAAGAGAAGTAAGCCCCACATTACTTACTTAAAAGCAGAGAGAGAATGAGCAAAAGAACACCGGCACATGAGTACAGGATCAATAGCTTGCATCGATGTGGATACACCGGAAACAAGCAAATTGCTAAAGTCAATACAGGCCAGAAAAATGAGAGAAGCGTCTGCCACAGAGGCCGTCGTTTTACAAATGTCCAAGCGAAAAAAGCATCGTTTTCAGAAAAGATTTGATCCTACAAAAGACAGCATATATCAGATGACTGATCAATAAAAGCAGGTTAAAAGCATCTTATGATTCTTACATGAGAAGATTCTAAAGGACATGACTAGTACACATTGGGGTCTGCTCATAGGTTAGTGAATGCAAAAACACACTAAAAAAAATGGGCAGGCAGACATATGAAGAATAGCCCATTGTGAAATAGGAAGAAGCTAAGTGATCAAAGTATGACCTGTGACCAAGATCCAACAGGGAAAAAGGCAATAAAGTACATACACTGTAATAACAGCACATGGAATCTACGCATTCAAGAATAAGTACTTACTAAACGCAAAACAGATGGCAAAGAAAGTTCAGATATTTTTCAATACCAAGCCTCAAGTTGCAGAAGGACTCCATATCTGGAGAGTCGATAGTAAAACCCAGACAACAGTTCCAAAACTTAGGGTTTCAAAAGTAAATGCAAACATATAAAGTAAATGACATGATAATATGCACAAGAGAAATGTTCATATAAAAAAAAAACAAATGCGTAACTACTAGCAAGGCCTTTCACATATTAAGAGGCAGAAAGAACTTACAGGGAAAATCTCTAAATGTGCTGGCCACGTGGACAATTTTTTCTTCCCAGGACGGACAGTTTTCACGACACGATCACACCGCACTAAGAGATTCTTTCTTAATAAAGTATTGGCAATTTCTTCAACCTCTAAATTTCTATTTGACTCTAATATATCCTTGAGTTCTGAATGATTTTTCAGGAAACTTACAAAATCCTTTCCTCTAAAGTATTCAACACGAGTCTCTTGTAAGACAGCCCAACGGGATACCAAACCTTTGTGGTCTCTCACTTTCTCAGCGAACACCTGAAACACATCCTTCTTGGCAGCTTGTTTCTGGAGTCATAGACGAATCAGAAAGTAAAGAACATTAATGTCAAAAACACATGAATTACGGACATTTGTAAATCCAACAACCAAAATTTAGTATACATAGCCTGTTTTCAAGCCTGCTCAATGTATTTAAGAGCAAAATAAATTTGAAAACGGCTTATTAATTACTTAAATCACGGAATTATTTCAACTAGTAGAATTGACCCTAAATATATGTATATATTGCGTATTGTACAAACATTGTCATGCAACTCAGTAATGATTTTACAAAAAGTTTCATATTCCTTGTTCGGGTGAACACTAAAGAGGTTCCCATAGAGCAAAAAGTTTCAGTGTAGTTTTCAACCATCACAAAAAAGTCTGCTAAAGCAAGCCTGGAGCTTTAGAGAGATATTATGGCTCTTACACTGATATAACGCAGGATAAAAGCAGAAGAAAAGATGTTTCCTACCATACCATAAATAACGAATAAAGGATAGTTTGAAAAGCATCATCACATATGGATTGGAATGAAAACAGCAGTTTGTATTTACACTGGCAGCTTTCATGGACATCCAATTCTACAAATGCTTTGGCATATTTAATCTCCATTAAGAAGTATCAGCTCTATACTATGGAAAGCAACACCTGGTTCTGATTTACTAGTCAGGGAAAAGACTTTATAATCTAATTATGCCTAATAAACTCTGACAAATCCAATTGGAAACCCACAAAAATTGAAGCACAGTGCACATCCGCACTCAGAAAAGTATGAAAATTTAGGGGTCTACACAACGAAAAAACAATCCTTTAGCGCACACTTAACCTCATAAACGTGGTTGGCGTATGATCATAAACAGTGAATCAACAAAATGGATGGGTTCTAAACATATATGCTCCAATTAACACCCCCCGCGTCACAAATGTAACATTTGACATTAAAATCCTTCCAACAAACACAACAAAATCCTATAGTTAGGGTTGAGAAACAAGTTTTAATCATGGTCTAGACATGCAGAGAAGCAAAAAATGAAAGAACTAACAGAAAAGAAAACCCTAGATCAGGGGATGGGGGAGGGGACAAACCCTTGGTGGGGTGTCGGTGTTTGGATCTCTGGTGCCATTTTGTACGGCCGCTGATGATCTGCGAACCCTTTTCTTCTCTGCTCCCCCTGATTTCTTCATGCCTTCTCTGTCTGTCTGTGTTAGCCCTCTTTTTCTTTTCTAAATGTTTAGGCTTTTATTTTTCTTTTTTTCCTTTTTATGTTTTTCCTGTGTTTTTCTTTGTCGAAAATTTCCTCTCTTTTTCTTTGACATATATATATAGGATTTAGTAGCTTTTTGCTTTTTTGGGGGGGATTGTAATAAAATAAAATAAAATTCTTAGGTTGTATCTTTCATTTAGATCCCATAATTCTTTTTGGAGCGCCAAAACGTTTTTTTTCGTCCTTGTCCTTTTCGTGGGGTTTTTTTTTTTTTTTAACAAATAAGGTTTTTAATTTTTAAGGTCATTTTGGCCAGGGTGGGCTTCCATGGTCCAATCTGATCATGCCATGTCATTCCTTTTTTTTTTTCTTTTTTACAATCTATGGTTGGTGAAGATTAAAGCATTAATTTTTGTTTGCCTACTTAGTAATGTGATAATTAGGTGGCAGATCCCGCCTTTATAATCACAATCCTGCATTTGATCCCCTATCTGTAAAAATATGAATGTGAACTGATATATTGCTTCGTCCATGACACAAGAATGAAAAGAAGTTTTGAACAAAACCAGATCTTTCTTCTTCTCTTTTTTTTTTTTTTTTTAATATGAGAAACAAAACCAGATCTAAAGAACTGTGAGTGTGACTATGCTTTCTTTGAATTTATGATGGGAAGAAAATAATATTGATCTCTTTATTATAAAACCCTCCCTCAAAGTCACAACTAAAAAGTTACTAATACTGGATGTTCTCACTTTTTTCTTCTTCGTTTTTTTTTATTTAACGAAAAAAACACCCAAATAATGTTCTCACTAACATAATTCTAAATACTTATACCAGATGATGCTTATTTATTTTCTAACTTTTTTTAATGAAATTGTTTGCATGAAGAAAATCTACTTTAGTGTTTCACTGTTTTGTTGATAATACTTTAGTGGAAGGGTGACTACCCTATTTCAAAAATCGACATATATCACCGACTGAAAATAAAAATTGTAAAGTTAGTGACTGATAACTTATACACATAAACCAATTTTCATATAATTCTGTTTTTTTTTTTAAAGAAACTTTTCCAGCTTTAAGCAATAAGCTGTTACTAAGTGATTCAGTGATTGCATTTAATTGATCTTCCAGCTTTAAGCGTTGCAATTCAACATACGTCAAATTGTTCTCCCTTTGCTGCGACTGTAAGTTATAGAAGGCTTAGAAAGCCATTAAAGTATCACTCTTATTTTAAGATCACAATAAAAACAGTTCTCTTCAAAGACTTACCCTTCATCACATTGCATTGGATCTCCATTAATTCTCCTGATGGATAGTAATATTGTCATATCTACACTCAAAACGAGAAGCTCTATATAATAGAGCCATGAACATTAGTTTAAAGTTAAACAAATAATTTTTTTTTTTAAGGAGTTAACTGATCATATTACTACCTTGCAGTAGGTAAGTCCTGCTGCAATAACATATACAACGACAGAGGAGGGTTGATTACCCATGTTACAGGACAAGAGCCAAGTCTGGTGGCCTTAGCTAACCAGTTCGTAACCTTGTTACAGATTTTAGGTATTGCAAAGAAATTACATGATAGGAAGCATTGCAGTTCGTAACCTTGTTACAGATTTTAGGTATTGCAAAGAAATTACATGATAGGAAGCATTGTTTAATTGACAGAATTTCATCTAGGATGACATCAAGGTTCCAGTCTGTTGAGGTAGGATTTAAACAAAAATTGATCGCTTGGGTTGAATTAGACTCCACCATTAAATGAGTTAGTCCTAAAGAGGCAGCCAGACGCATATCCTCCCTGATGGCCAGCATCTCTCCCACCAAAACCGAGTCAGTATGCATCTTAACACTTCTTCCATCCACCAAAATCCCTTTAGCATTACGCAAGACCACACCAATACCGACGCATCTTTCTCCCTCTTTATAAGAAGCATCACAATTTAGCTTTAGATATCTAGGTCCCAGCGGTGTCCATGTAGATGGGTGCACCAAAGGGGGAGGCCGATGCTGCCTGTTCCTGATTGTAAGGTCGGAACATGTCTCATTGAACTCACGAACTTGTGATAAGGCTTTGTCCATAGTCCTTAAAGGGTTTAGGTTCTGTCCGCGAAAAACCAAGGCATTGCGTCCCTTCTAGATTTCCCAAAGAATATATGCTGCAATGGCGATAATATTGGGGTCACGAGAAGAATTGATTTGGGAAGTTTGCCATAACCAGGTTTTGATACATGGAAAGCCATTGGGATTAGGTCTATATCCCAGAGGACTAGCAAACCAGACCGATCGAGCCCATTCACACAGGAATAGCATATGTTCCACTGATTCCTCTGCAACCTCACATATTGGGCACAAAGCAGACTGACTGAGATGCCTCCTAAAAAGATTGCTTCGTACCGAGATGCCATTATAGCAGGCACGCCATAAAAAGTTTTTTACCTTCGGGGCTGTTTGCAACTTCCAGATTTTCTTCCAAACTGTCCTGGTGGTTTGGTGGTTAGAATCTTCATGTATGTTAGCAGTGCTTGGCATGGTGTCTTGTAGAAGAAGATGATACGCAGATTTGACAGAGTCACTGCCTTTCTGTTCCCAATGCCAGATGAGATTGTCCACTTTACATCTGTGTCCAAGGGGGATCTTCAAAATGGCCTCAACCTCAGATTGAGTGAAAAGAGCCTAAAGCAAAGGTATCTTCCAGGAACGAGTGCCCTGAGATCCGAGACCTTATTATAAGGAGTATCTGGTGGCCGGACAGAGGCAATAGAGATGTCCTTTAAATTAGGAATCCAACTGTCTTCCCATATTCTGATCATGTCACCATTTCCCACATTCCAATGCATGCCTTTCAAGAGCACGTACCGACATGCATGCAAGCTTGCCCATGCCCACGGTGCATTGCTCCCTTTGTTTGCAGATAAAAAATCAGACCTTGGAAAGTAAATACCCTTCATTACCCGTGCCCAAAGATCATTTGGATGCTTGATCAAACACCACCCCTGCTTTGCTAGTAAAGCATCATTGAACAAGAAGAAATCCCTAAAACCCAATCCACCAATTGCTTTGAGTTTTAGCATTTCTTCCCATCGTACCCAGTGGAGCTTGCGTTCTTTCTCAGAGTTTCCCCACCAAAATTTGCGAACAAGTACATATAAGGACTCACTAAAAGTCTTCGGGAGCCTAAAACATGACATCAAATACGAGGGTATAGCTTGGATCACTGCCTTTACAAGGACTTCTTTCCCTGCTTGAGTCAATAGTATCTGCTTCCAGTTTTGGAGTTTCTGTAAAACACGTTCTTTGATAAAGTTCAAAGCTTGAATCTTTGAGTGGCCCCATTCTGTAGGAAGGCCCAAGTATTTTTTAGCAGAGGCAGCCTCCTTCATACCCAGTTCAAGTAGCACCTGTGACCGAGTATCCTGTGGGATATACTTACTGAAGGTGACGCAACTCTTATGGAGATTGACCCTCTGGCCGGAAGCTTGGTTATACAACTGGAGAATGCGGGCAAAAGAGTTCGCTTCCTTCTAATTACACTGGCCAAAAAGTATGGTGTCATCAGCAAAGAGGATGTAAGATGTAGGGGGACAAGTCCTCTTGATTCTGTATCCATCAATCATCTAAACCAGTAAAGCATGGGATAATAGCCTAGAAAGGGCGTCAGAAACAAGAATAAAAAGATAAGGAGACAGCGGGTCTCCCTGTCTAATACCTCTCGATGGATTAATAATTGGTGAGGGGTTACCATTGATAGTTATACGATATGTAGCAGTGGTCATACATTGCATAAGCATCTATATCCCCTTCTCACAAAAACACATCTTCCTCATCAATCTCTCCAGGAATGACCACTCAATTCTACATATACTTTGTTTATGTCTAGTTTAATTGCCATGTGGTGATGTTTCCCTTTCTTTGTAGTTCTCAAGCCATAATATGCCTCTTGTGCTATGAAAATATTATCCTGTATGCACTTACCAGGAATGAATGCAGCTTGATTTTGGGTGATAAAGCTAGACAGAAGAGGTTTAATGCGGTTAGCAAGAGTTTTAGATATGACCTTGTAAGTGTAGTTACAGAGACTAATGGGGCGAAGTTGGCTAACTGACTCTGGATTTTTGACCTTTGGAATGAGTACCACGTTTGTATTATTGAGCTCTCTAAGGAGATATCCGCTTCTGAAAAAACTGTGGGTAGCCTCGCAACATCAGTTTCAACAGTTTTCCAAAAGGATTGAAAAAAGATTCCGGAGAAGCTGTTCGGCCCCGGCGCCTTGAGAGCTCCCAATTCAAAAGCAGCAGACTTGATTTTATCGTTGTCAGGCAATTTATAGAGAGCCGTATTGAAATCCTCATGGACCAGTGAAGGAATATACCCCAATACCTCATCAACCGATTGAGTGCCTTCAGAAGTGAAAAAGGTAGTGAAGTGTTGAAGTATATGATTTTGGAGCAACTCCTCATCCTCAATCCACTCATCATTAGAAGCACGGAGCTTGGTTAACAGATTTCTCTGTCGCCTTTGGATAACGGATGTGTGGAAAAGCTTTGTATTAAGATCCCCCGCCTAAAGCCATGAAATGCGAGATCTCTGCTGCCAGTGTAATGCATCCACTCTCCATAATTCCTCCAATTCTTTCAACAACACAATCTCAGCTTGTCTTTTATCCTCAGTCATCTTACCCTCCTGTAGTACATCGAGGTCTCTTGTAATTTGATCAATGCAGAACCGTATGTTTCCAAACACCTCCCTTTTCCAAGTTATCAGCTTGTCACAACAATTCTTGAGTTTGCATGAGAGCGAGAACATACGGGAGCCTTGTGGTTGAATAGCCCATGCATGATCAATAACTGAATTGCACTGCTCATTAGTTAACCACTTGGACTCAAATTTGAAAGACTTCTTTGGCCTAGTTGACGGGTATCTCAGTTTGAGAATAAGGGGTCTATGATCCGACCCGATGAAGGTCTCATAGAGGACCACCGCTTTTGGAAACAACAAGCGCCAGTTAATAGTTCCAAGAGCCTTGTCAATGCGCTCTTTAATGTTGGCATCACTTGATCTCCCATTTGTCCAGGTGTAGCTTTCTCCCTTAAAACCTAAGTCCATGAAGCCACAAAAGCCAATAAACTCTACAAATGCCGTCTGGAGTCGTGGGTCAATCTGGCTGCCCCCAAGTTTATCTTGCACATCAAGCAATAGGTTGAAATCTCCTAGACATAGCCATGGCATCATTGTTTCTTATTTCAACAGAGAGAGTTCATTGAGACATGCCTCTCTATTCTGCTTAATAGGGTCACCATAAACCAAAGTAAGATGCCAGAAGTTGGTTTGGTCCCCCACAGCCACCATAGCATCAATAAAACTTAGACAAGAGCCGATAATCTAAATCTGCCAGTCGTTAGTCCACCACAAAGTTAGGCCTCCTGCCAATCCCACCCGATCCACATATGCAGCATGTTGATACTCTAACTCCATTGTACGAATCTCAAGAAAGTTCCTGTCTTGTTTGGTCTCCATCAGGAACACTATGGAGGGGCGATGCTTTTTTCTGAAAAAACTCAGGTTGTTGACTGTCAAGGGTTGCCCAAAGCCTTGATAGTTCCAAGCCATAATACTCATTGGGCGTCGTGTGGTTGTTGACCAGCCACCATCGCCATGTCCGATGAAGGTTCCATAGAGCTTTGTGTTTCAAATGTCAAGGTCTCTTCAAGTTGATTTGAGGTCAAAGAGTCTACATCAGGGTCTAGGAAACCGGGAGATAGGCCTGATGTGGTTGGAGAAACAGGGGTACTCAGTGGTTGTTGTAAGGAAATCTGATGAACTGGAGAGTGCACTTCTTGAGATAAGCTAGTGCAACCAGTGGAGAGGTTGATATCATCAGTTGAAGACAAGGTAGAGGGGGTTTTGGGGTCTTGTGTGAGGGAGATTGGAGGGCTTTGTGGATTGAGGGTAGGGTTACTTGGTGAGGAGGAAGAGGCTCGGGTTATTTTAGCCTGGATAATGCATTTTAGTTTGGAGAAAGTTCTCTTAACATCCTCTTCTGACTGATACAACCCAATGACAAAGGGAAGAGGTTGAGCGATAAACTCTTGAATACGCTCAGTAGAGAAAGTATTGAACATGATGTCGCACTCAGACGGGCTTAGGGTTGCAAATCTAGTCTTAAAGAGTTCCTGATCAATACATACTCTTTTGGATGCAGGCTCAAATGATACAGATCTTCGTAGGCTAAGAGGAGGAAGGGATTGGGTTCGGCGATAAGGGGGGCTAGAGGGGGACGAGGTAGCTAGTATGGGCTCTTGGGATGTAGGGCTAATTAGAGGGCCTGGGTTTGGTAGTGGGCTAAAGTTCGGGCTTGGTATTGACAGTAAGCCCAAATCGTCAAGAAGGAGGGGAGAGACAGAATTACACTTTTCGTGGGTTAGGGAAAGCAGGGTTATCTGAGGGGTTTTAGTTTGTTAAGGATAAAGTTAAGGAGTTTGAAACTGGGTCTGGTTGGGAGGTTGAAACTGGATCTGGTTATGAGGGGATATATGGGGACATAGGTGCATGGTTTGAGGAGGCAGGATCCAAGGAGAAGAGTACTACTGTAGGGTCAGAAGGGCATGAAATATCAGAGATTTTTGGGTTATTGGGTTGTTCAGAGGGTTCGATGTGACATTGCTAAAGGCTTTTGGTAATATTTTCTAAAGGTGGCGGTAAGAAATTGAGGTTTACAGAGATTATTTTAGAAGAACTGGCATCTTCACAAGGCTCGAGGAGATTAGGTGCCTCTGCCGCAAAACATGGGGTAGAAAAACCCCTTCCATGACGGTTAGTGGGAACTGAGGGCCCAACAAATCTAAATCTTTGGCTTGATGCAAGAAAATTGTGACGTTGTCTTCTCCATTGGCCAACTTCTGCCTTCATCCATGGCCTCCAAGACCTTCTGCTCCTATCTGCAATTCTTTCAGACACATTAACCCCTTTTAGAGAACAATGACTTAAAACATGGCCCAGTCTACGACACATGTAACAAACATCCGGTAGTCTTTCATACTTGAAACTGACCTAGCCAACATTCCCGTTCTCTTTGGCGACATCAAAGCCAACTTTAAGAGG
This sequence comes from Turnera subulata, assembly GCA_028386065.3. Lineage (NCBI taxonomy): Eukaryota > Viridiplantae > Streptophyta > Magnoliopsida > Malpighiales > Passifloraceae > Turnera > Turnera subulata. The sequence goes on along the minus strand of JAKUCV010006922.1, from coordinate 81,405 downwards.
TTCCTGGACATTGACAGAGACTTGCGTTCTAATGGAATCAGCCCATCTCATCTCTTCCTCATCATCTGGTTCAATAGCAAGAACAGTGGAGAACATCTGTTGGCCAATAGCAGAGGCATTAGCTTTGTTCATATGATGGGGTGGAAGTCCCACTACATGAACCCAGAAAGTTGTGGAGTTCAGATCAATCTCATCAACATATTTGGATGGATCCCAGTCCTTTAGAAGAAGATGTTTGTTGTGAATTGACCATGGTCCATCACGAAGAACTCTAGCCTTACAATCTTCATCAGAGAAAGTGAACAGGAACACATTCGGCTTGAGTTCTCTTACTTTGACGGAAGATGAAAAGTGCCATGACCGCTGCATATGGAGCTTAATAAATCCAGCCCCAAAGAACTTGTCCGATACCACCCTACCAATCAGCACTGCCCGATCATTCTCCGTTAGCAGCGTAGGAGTCAACCGCAGAGGTTTCAAATTCAATATGCACATGGTACTTACCCAGATTAAGATCTGGAAAATACAACTAGGGAAAAGAGCTACTGAGGAATATTAGATACCAACAAGAGGAAAAGAAAACAAGACCGAAATCATTAGGCCTAAAAGGAGGATAAAAATAAGACAAGGAATACAACTGAAAAGGCACAAACAATGGCTACAAGCAAACAATATAATGTATATATAAGTGAGAGGAAAGAAACCTACTGGATACAGAAACAGATTAAGGAAATGCAAACAGGGACTCAAAAGACATGGAGGAAAATCTAACTATGCAAACAGGGACTCAAAAGACATGGAGGAAAAACTAACTATGTTTATGCACTAAGCTACTATGGTGAAAGACAAAGCAGAGGCAGGAAAATACGAAGATAAGTAACAAAACCTGGTTAGGACCAAGGAAAGACTAGCAAAGATGATAGGAAAGCCTGGTAGATACATACAACAGAATAGATATGAGGTAGCATATAGAGGAAAGATCGGCTAGAGATGTTGTTGAATGAAGAACGGGGATACTGTAAACCACAAAGCAAACCTTCAGGTTCAGGTGTATATTCCACTCTCAAAGAGAGAGAATGAGAACAGATTTTAGATTTCCAAATAAAAAAATAAAAAAAATAAAAAAATATTCATATGAATAGAAATCACCCTCCTGATGATAATGCCAAATAAGGACTTAAAATAACAGCTGCTGAAAATACAATAACCCAAAGAGTCCAATACTGCGAACAATACAGGAGGCATCAGTGTTAACTTTGATAACACCTTCAGGTAGAGGAATCCAGCGGAAAAGTGATGGAGGATGGGGGAATGCTGCTGGTGAGTGGAAGCAGTGTCAAAAAAATTAGCTTGTTGAAAGTCTTGGAGGAAGGTCGCAACAGAACTAATGATATGGCTCGCCGAAGCTAATGTAATCTCGTTGTTTAATTCTCCTCTAATTTATTTATCAAATTGGACATTGTTCACAAAATTCTAATGTTTTATCCTTATACCCATCTAATAAGTCCTGCTTTTTTCAATAGAGATAATCCTTACTCATTCATATGACGAAGAGGTAGATGCGACAGCTAAGACAAGTTTAGATGATTACTCTCTGAGGCAAGTGCACCTTCTCCTACCTTGAAGAAAATACATTTTAGATTCCAACTTATCCTTCATAAATACCATAGAGCTTTGCACAATTTTAGGATTCCATTCTTAGAATGATACTTATACTCTTAATCATCTAATTAAAGTTAATATTTTATGTTACTTTGTCGATAATTTATGTAATTCCGATGCACTATTGTTTATTCTATGTGGTTAACCTATATATTCCAAGGGGTTGACCGATTAATTATATATACAAATAATATTTTACGTTATATCATATAATTTCTTTTGCAATTTGTAGCTATCAATAAATTTTATTGAGAAATACATTTTTGGGTTTATTTAAATTTGTAAGTCTTACTAATGTAAATAAATAGATAAAATAAAAAATTGAAAAATTTTATTGTCAATATTAATGATCCTATGTTTTATAATAATTATTTTAAGGAGACTTAAATAAGATATGTTTTATGATAATTATTTTAAGGTGACTTATTGCATATGTGACCCAATAAGATATGGACACACAAGTATGTTCATCACATATAAGTTAATTCAAAATTTAATTATATTTTAACTCTCTATTGATTTTAAATTAAAAATTATGTGTAACAGCCTAGATAAAATTTATATTTTTACCGGGACTATAAAGGCTTTGTACAGTAATTGACCATATAAAATTAATCATTGGTATTTATTTCAAGGTAAATTATGCATCGGATTCCAAAACTGTCTCTTGTCCCACGTTCCAGTTTGCGGATTTTACGGACCAGAATTGATATTTTTTGGGTCTAGGAATCTTCAGAAAAATCGAGTTTAACCTTGTAGAAACGGACCAGAAATAAAGATAAGGGGATATAAATATTATTTCCTGGTCCGGACAGCACACGCTCAATTATGTAGGCAGACCTGCATAATTTAGGCGGCTCAAATAATGCGGGCTGCACTGCATTTTGTGGAATTCTTGCCACCTTCTCCTGTGACACCAACCCCATGCATGCCTACATAAACCTGTGTCCTTCTGTCTGCAAAACATAGAAAAACCCAGTACCATCTTCTCCTGCCTACAAAACCCATAGCTAGTTTGATTTTACCTTCTTTCATTTCCTGCAAAACAACCAAGCCAAACTTTTGCTCAGGTTTCATTACACTTACAATATTACTATTACTATATATACTTAAAAAAAAAAAGAAAAGAAACACACCCACCACCCACACGTTACCGTTTTGACGACAACCCCACCAGCACCATCTCATCTTTGTTTTCCATCTTTCGCGAGTGCACAACCCGAGACCTCAGCCTCATCGGCCGCCAAGCACCAACAGACATCATCTAACCCAGCCTACCTCCTTGCTTCTTTTTCCAACCACTCCACAAAGTTGCACCAGGTAAGTTCTTTTTTCGGTTGAAGAAGAAGATGAATAGGTGATGGGCTGATGAGTTTGAATCATGAAGTTGGGCATATATCTTAGTTTTCTTAAATTCTTTTGGTTGGTTGGGCTTGCCCCTTTGGCCATGGGCTGGCCTTATATATAAAAAAAAAAATGTGTACATAAGTATAAATAACTATACTTCCTGGAAAATATATAAACAATTATATTTTCTAGAACTAATAAAAATAACCATGTAAATACATATACTTATGCAACTACAGTATCAGGAGAAGTATATACATATATATATAGATAATTTAAGTATTTTTGTATGATATCTATACTGGAATATTAATCAGGTACGGGTAATAAAATAATAGTCATATGCATACCATATTAGTTGTGCATTTGTATGACTGTATTACTGTTATTCATCATATATAGGAATTGATAACGTGAACAAGCACGTGGAACCGGAACCAGAGGAAGAGTTTCCGGAAGAATTTATCGGTTAAGGTGAGGATAAGTAAATATTTATATACTGCCCGTGATATCAAGTTACTGTTTGTTTATTATGTGTAACATTTGCTTGTATGATACTACTTTTGTGACTGTGAATGGTTATTGATGTGATTGATGTTGTTGGAATTATTGGTAAAAGTAAGTTTATTGTTGTTGTTGTTGTTGCTTGTGAGAATTGTGTGAGTTGAGCACCGGGGGTATTGTTATGTGATGACAGTTTGGTTAAGTTATTATCCAGACAAGCGGAGAGGCCGTGAGCCTGCTCGGGGTAATGAGATAATGGTCGATTAAATAGTAACATAGTAACTAAGACAAGGGAAAAGAGAATAATAAAATAGAAACACTTAGACATCTAGTAAGTCACGGTTAAATGTTGGAATAGCCTGATGGTAGTCTTATATTTATGGTGCTGGGGGAGAGTGTGCTTGGGGTCTGCTTCCTGTCTGTACCAATTTTTATTTTAGGCGTTGGGGGAGAGTGTGCTTGGGGTCTGCTCCCTGTCTGTGCCAGTTATTACATGGAGGTACCAGGGCGGGGTCCACGGGTTAGCCAGCTTGACTACCTGGCGACGGCCACCATTTAACTAGTGATAGGGGCCCTGATAATAAAATTGGAATAGTGTGTCTAGAATCACAAAGAGTGTTATTTAAGGTTTGTGAGAACCACAGTTAATTGTTGTTGATGTGACTTGGTTATTAATGGGTTGCCTGTATATTTATCTTTACTTATGGATTTCACCTGGTGAGCACTTCGGACTCACCCCTCGCCTGCGTGACTCGGTCACGTAGTTTGATTGTGCTTAGTACAGAAACGTTCGAGGCAAGCTGTGGCGCACCCTCTGCCAGGCCCGGATCCATCCCGCGTTGCATCATTTTCATAGTACTATCTATTATTGTATGTATTAAGACTTCCGCTGCTTGCATTTTATCACTCTGCTTCTGTTGCTTGTTGTAATAATGTCTCCGTATCGGGATAAGAACTGATGTTGTATTATTACTGTTGGCTTGTGATATTTACCTGTTATAGATTCTATAATAATATGTGGTCCCACGTGTTTACTGTGTATAACGGTAAATACGGATCGGGGTGTTTCATTTTGGTAGCGGAGCGGGCTGTAGGTCCTTGGTTATTGTTTGATTGTCTGTGCATACCCTACTCCACATGTTATAAATATAATACTCATGCATACATCTTCATATAGGAAGGACGATATGGATCCGGCTGAGGGTCACCAGCATGCCGCCCAACAACACTTGGAAGAGGACCAAGTATCAGTCGGTCAACCGCATGTACATGAAGAAGAACCACATATATACGATGGGGTACCGGGTATGCCATACCAGATGTCCTTGCAGATGATGCACATGATGACCCAGATCCTCCATCGACAGACGGCTAGGGGACTAGTCGAAGACCCTATTTTTACCAAGCTATCTGAGCTTGGAGGTGAGACTTTCTCAGGAGCGACTGACCCTCGTAAGGCGAACGAGTGGTTACGTCAGATCTCCAGGGTCATGCTTAAGATCAAGTGCACAACTGGCCAGTGGGCGAACTATACCGCTTCTCTTCTCTGTGAAGAAGCAGCAACATGGTGGGAATCTATCACCAGAGACCAACCGAAACTAGTGGTGATGCCATGGACAGAGTTCACGGCCATGTTCAAAGATAAGTTCATTACCGAGGAATTTTAGGAACGCATGCAGTGCGAATTTCTAGAATTGCGCCAGGATAATATGACCGTGATGGAGTATGAGAAGAAGTTTGATCGTTTGTCCTTGTATGTTGGAGATCTGGTAGCAACAACCAAAGCCAGATGCCAACGTTTCTTGAGAGGTCTATATCCTGACATCCGAGCTATCATGGGATGCAAGGATTATGATGGATATCAGGCCATGGTAAGGGATGCTCAGAAGGCTGAAGTTATATGGCGTGATCAGTAGGAGTATCGTTGAAAGAGAAATGCACCGCAAGTTCCTTCCAGTCAGAACAAAAAGCCATATATACCTGCCGCTAGTGCACCTGCAGCTGGACGAGGACAGTATCAGCAGATGACTCATGGACGTGGTTGGACTAATAACCACGGAGCTTCGACTGGAGGATGGAGTGGACCTGGAGAGACTAATTCTGAAGATAACCGCTTTCGACGTCCCATATCATCAGTCAGATGCTTTGAGTGCAATGAGTTGGGACATTATCGTTATGCATGCCCAAAGCTTGGGAGAGTCAGTAATTCTGCATCGGCACCAACAGTTCAGGCCTCTGTGGCTAGCGTGCCAAGTGGATCTAGAGCTCATGGACAAGGTCGTGATCGTGGGAATCCTTCAGCAAGGACCCAATCTGGTGCTAACCAAAGCACAGCAGCCCCCAGAGCTTTTGTCATCACCGCGGAAGAAGACCCTGATGCTGCCCAAGTTATAACAGGTATCTTTACAGTACATAGTAGTGTTGCATTCACATTAATTGATCTTGGAGCTACACATTCTTTTATAGCTCAAACCTATGCTATGCAACATAACTGTGAAGATATATCTCTAGAGAAATCAATGAGGGTTAGATTACCCGCAGGCATCATAGTAAGGTCAGATAAAGTTTGTAAGGATGTACCGTTAGTGTTCGAGGATGAAACCTTTCCTTCCCGACTCATTGTTATGAACATGGGAGGATTTGATATAATCCTAGGCATGGATTGGTTGTTGAAGTATCAAGCTTTGGTGGATTGTCGAGCTAAGCAAGTGAGGTTGACATCCGGCGAAGGTCGGTCGATTGTTTTGTCTGGTGTAGGGAGAACTACCACCATATGTAGTATCTCTGCACCCAGTGCTACGAAAGGAAGCAACATGGTCCAGACGCTTTATTGACCCACATTCCAGACAAAGAAGCACAAGATCCCACCCCGGAAGATGTATCAGTGGTGAGAGAGTTCGTTGATGTTTTCCCAAATGATCTACCAGGTTTGCCACCCGACAGAGAGGCTGAGTACACCATTAAGCTTATACCTGGAGTTACACCTATCTCAATGGCACCATACAGGATGGCACCAATAGAACTTCAGGAGCTGAAGAAGCAGCTAGATGAACTACTGGAAAAAGGTTTCATCAGACCTAGTACCTCACCATGGGGTGCACCAGTCTTGTTCGTAAGGAAGAAGGACGGTAGTCTGCGGATGTGTGTAGACTATTGCCAATTAAACAAGGTGATAGTCAAGAACAAGTACCCATTACCGAGGATTGATGATCCTTTTGATCAGCTTCAAGGAGCAACGGTGTTCTCAAAGATTGGTCTCCGATCAGGCTATCACCAGATCAAGATTTTGGAGAAGGACATACCGAAGACAGCTTTCCGCACACGGTATCGCCACTTCGAATTCATTGTGGTACCTTTCGGTTTGAGCAATGCACCGGTAGTATTCATTTGCTTGATGCACTTGGTACTGAATGAGTTCTCAGATAAGTTTGTTGTGGTCTTCATCGACGATATCCTCATCTACTCTAAGAGCAAGGAAGAGCACGAAGAGCATTTGAGGATAGTGCTTCAAAGGTTACGAGAAAGGCAGCTGTATGCCAAATTCAGCTAGTGTGAATTTTGGCTTGGAGAAGTTTCCTTCCTCTGACATGTAGTGGGCGGGGATGGAATAAAGGTTGATCCTACCAAAGTTAAGGCTGTGTTGGAGTGGGAGCCTCCTAAGAATGTGTCCGAAGTTAGGAGCTTTCTTGGCCTTGCAGGATACTATCGGAGGTTCATAGAAGGTTTTTCCTTATTAGCCAGTCCCATGACTAAGTTATTAAGGAAAGAACAAGCTTTTGTTTGGAGCCCGGAATGCCAACGGAGTTTTGAGGAGCTTAAGAAGAAGCTGACAACGGCACCAGTTCTAACACTACCAAAGCCAAGAGTGGAGTACGTGTTGTTTTGTGACGCATCAGGCCTTGGCTCAGGAGCCGTGCTGATGCAAGAAGGACGAGTGATTGCTTATGCCTCCAGACAGCTAAGGACTCATGAAAAGAACTACCCGATGCATGGTCTTGAGATGGCAGCTGTGATCTTGGCTCTGAAGATTTGGTGACACTACTTGTTTGGAGAGAAATGTTGATTCTTTACCGACCACAAAAGCCTCAAGTACATCATGACTCAGAAGGAGCTTAACCTGCGACAAAGACGCTGGGTTGAGTTGCTTAATAATTATGATTGTACTATCGAGTATCACCTAGGAAAGGCTAATGTGGTAGCTGATGCTTTGAGCCAGAGACAACCGGGAGAAGGCTCCACTAATTACTCGATGTTCTCGCTTATCGAGTTAAGGAAGTTGGGAGTTGACTTGACAGTGGATGATACAGGAGCCTTGTTGGCACACATTAGTGTCAAGTCTAACCTAAGAGGGTGGATAGTAGAGCTACAAGATGGAGATCCTGACCTGGCTAAGCTAAAAGAAGAAGTAAGTAGCAGGAAGGAAGATAAGTTTCGTATAGCTGAAGATAGTGCAGTGATGATTGGGAAACGGGTATGTGTACCCAATGTCAGTAATTTGCGTACTCAGATTCTGGAAGAAGGACATATGACACTGTATGCAATGCATCCTGGAAGCACCAAGATGTATTAGAATTTGGAGAGCCATTTTTGGTGGCCTCGGATGAAGAAGGACGTAGCAGAGTATGTCACAAGATGCATTACTTGCCAGCAGGTGAAAGCCAAACATCAGGCTCCAGCAGGCAAGATGAGATCATTGACAATACCAGAATGGAAGTGGGAGATGATCACCATGGATTTTGTGATTGGGTTACCGATGACTTGGAGGCAACATGATGCTATTTGGGTCATCGTTGACCGATTAACAAAATCGGCTCATTTCCTTCCTATTCTCCAAACTGATACCATGGACACGTTAGCGAGTAAGTATGTTGCTGAAGTTGTGAGACTACATGGGATTCCAAAGTCCATAGTCTCAGACAGAGATCCCAGATTCACATCACGTTTCTGGAAGAGTTTACAAGCAGCGCGAGGAACCAAGTTGAGTTTCAGTACCGCTTTTCATCCTCAGACAGATGGACAGTCTGAGAGGACTATACAAACACTAGAGGATATGCTTAGAGCTTGTGCACTCAACTTCAGTGGGAGTTGGGATAAGTACCTATCCTTGGCAAAGTTTGCATATAACAACGGCTACCATTCTAGTATTGGTATGCCACCTTTTGAAGCTCTATATGGAAGGAAGTGTAGAAGTCTAATTTGTTGGGATGAAGAAGGCTTAAGGTTGATCATTGGATCAGATTTAGTCAAACAGACAGTTGACAAGATTCAGACAGTGAAACAGTGCATGAGAGCTACTCAGGATCGACAAAAGAGCTATGCTGACAAACACCGACGCGAGGTGGAGTATAACGTTGGTGAGAAGGTTTTTCTCAGAGTCGCACCCTGGAAAGGAGTGATCAGATTCGGAAAAAGAGGAAAACTGAGTCCAAGGTATATCGGGCCATATGAGATCGTTGAAAGGATCGGACCTTTGGCTTACAAGTTATCCTTACCTGAAGAGCTTTCACGCATTCATGACGTGTTTCACGTCTCTATGCTGAGGAGATACCGATCAGATCCTAGTCACATCGTGGCCCCAGTGGATGTTGAGGTGGTAGAGGATCTTACCTACACAGAAGTACTGGAGCAGATTCTTGCTCTAGAAGTACGACAGTTGCGGAACCGTACCATTCCTATGGTAAAGGTCAAGTGGAGTAAGCATTCCGCTAACGAGTCTACATGGGAAGTCGAAGAACATATGCGGTCCCAGTATCCGCATCTCTTTGCAGAATCAGAGTGAATTTCGGGGACAAAATTCTTTTAAGAGGGATAGACTGTAACAGCCCGGATAAAATTTATATTTTTACCGGGACCGTAAAAGGCTTTGTACAGTAATTTACCATATGAAATTAATCTTGGGTATTTATTTCAAAGTAAATTATGCATTAGATTCCAAAACTGTCTCTTGTCCCACGTTCCAGATTTTTCTGCAAATTTTACGGACCAGAATTGATATTTTTCGGGTCTAGGAATCTTTAGAAAAATCGAGTTTAACCTTGTAGAAACGGACCAGAAATAAAGATAAGGGGGTATAAATGTTATTTCCTGGTCCGAACAGCACACGCTCAATTATGTAGGCAGACCTACATAATTGAGGCGGCTCAAATAATGCGGGCTGCGCTGCATTTTGTGGAATTCTTGCCACCTTCTCCTGTGACACCAACCCCATGCATGCCTATATAAACCTGTGTCCTTCTGTTTGTAAAACATAGAAAAACCCAGTACCGTCTTCTCCTGCCTACAAAACCCATAGCTAGTTTGCTTTTACCTTCTTTCATTTCCTGCAAAACAACCAAGCCAAACTTTTGCCCAGGTTTCATTACACTTACAATATTGCTATTACTATATATACTAAAAAAAAAAAGAAGAAAAGAAACACACCCACCACCCACACGTTACCGTTTTGACGACAACCCCACCAGCACCATCTCATCTTTATTTTCCTTCTTTTGCGAGTGCACAACCCGAGACCTCAGCCTCATCGGCCGCCAAGCACCAACAGACATCATCTAACCCAGTCTACCTCCTCGCTTCTTTTTCCAAACACTCCACAAAGTTGCACTAGGTAAGTTCTTTTTTCGGTTGAAGAAGAAGATGAATAGGTGATGGGCTGATGAGTTTGAATCATGAAGTTGGGCTTATATCTTAGTTTTCTTAAATTCTTTTGGTTGGTTGGGCTTGCCCCTTTGGCCATGGACTGGCCTTACACATAAAAAAAAATATATGTACATAAGTATAAATAACTATACTTCCTGGAAAATATATAAACGATTATATTTTCTAGAACTAATAAAAATAACCATGTAAATACATATACTTATGCAACTATAGTATCGGGAGAAGTATATATATATATATATAATTGAAGTATTTTTGTATGATATCTATACTGAAATATTAATCAGGTACGGGTAATAAAATAATAGTCATATGCATACCATATTAGTTGTGCATTTGTATGACTGTATTACTGTTATTAATCATATATAGGAATTGATAACATGAATGAGCACGTGGAACCGGAACCAGAGGAAGAGTTCCCGGAAGAATTTATCGGTTAAGTTGAGGATAAGTAAATATTTATATATTGCCCGTGATATCAAGTTGCTGTTTGTTTACTATGTGTGACATTTGCTGGTATGATACTACTTTTGTGACTGTGAATGGTTATTGATGTGATTGATGTTGTTGGAATTATTGGTAAAAATAAGTTTATTGTTGTTGTTGTTGCCTGTGAGAATTGTGTGAGTTGAGTACCGGGGGTATTATTATGTGATGACAGTTTGGTTAAGTTATTATCCAGACGAGCGGAGAGGCCGTGAGCCTGCTCGGGATAATGAGATAATGGTCAGTTAAATAGTAGCGTAGTAACTAAGACAAGGGAAAATAAAATAATAAAATAGAAACACTTAGACTTCTAGTAAGTCACGGTTAAATGTTGGAATAGCCTGATGGTAGTCTTATATTTATGATGCTGGGGGAGAGTGTGCATGGGGTCTGCTCCCTGTCTGTACCAATTTTTATTTTAGGCGCTGGGGGAGAGTGTGCTTGGGGTCTGCTCCCTGTCTGTGCCAGTTATTACGTGGAGGTACCAGGGCGGGGTCCACGGGCTAGCTAGCTTGATTACCTGGCGACGGCCACCATTTAACTAGTGATAGGGGCCCTGATAATAAAATTAGAATAGTGTGTCTAGAATCATAAAGAGTGTTATTTAAGGTTTGTGAGAACCACATTTAATTATTGTTGATGTGACTTGGTTATTAATGGGTTGCCTGTATATTTATCTTTACTTATGGATTTCACCCGGTAAGCACTTCGGACTCACCCCTCGCCTGCGTGACTCGGTCACGTAGTTTGATTGTGCGTAGTACAGGAACGTTCGAGGCAAGCTGTGGCGCACCCTCTGCCAGGCCCGGATCCATCCCGCGTTGCATCATTTTCATAGTACTATCTATTATTGTGTGTATTAAGACTTCCGCTGCTTGCATTTTGTCACCCTGCTTCTTTTGCTTGTTGTAATAATGTCTCTATATCGGGATAAGAACTGATGTTGTATTATTACTGTTGGCTTGTGATATTTACCTGTTGTAAATTTTGTAATAATATGTGGTCCCATGTGTTTACTGTGTATAACGGTAAATACGGATCGGGGCGTTTCATTATGTTTCTTTCTTTTTTATACTTACTAGTACATCATCTCACATTCATCAAAAATCTATGATTTGAAATAAAAAAATAATTTTAATAAGGATGAATATAGACGTATATTTTTGTGGGCTTATGAATATCCATACTAAATCATTAAGTTTTTTTTTTTCTACAAGCATTGCTAATATTTAAAAAAATTGCTTTAAGAGACCTACATAGGAGAAATCTATACTAAAGAAAATTATATTAGAAAATAATATAGATTATATTTATGATGATGCCAAAATTATCATAATTAAATTGGGCTTGGATTTTGGAAGTCCTGGAACAACCTGCAATGGACGGGTCCCTGACGTGGTCTACAATCCTCACTTCAAATGGGATTCGATATCCTCTCGAATCCTCTTTTGACAGCTTCGCAACAGTTGTAAAAGAAAAAAAAACTTAACTCCTTGAGTCTTAGATATCGATTTGCACTCACCTTCACTTAGTCTACTCTTTGTACACATCGTTTTATACACGATGCTAGTTTAAGTATCAGAGTGTCTGGAATATAGTGACTTTTTTTTTGTTACAAAGAGTGTCTAAAAAGTGTTTAAGTTATAGTAGGCCGAGCTAGCCGGTGATCAATGGAAAAACTATGCACGATACTTCGTGGAGGATCTTGTAAGAACTACAATCCCTCATCTGCCGACAATGCAGATTTCGCTAGAGCATCAGCAACATGATTTACATCTCGGGAGCAAAACTGGAACTTGATATCTTCAAACCCGCAACTACGATTCTGGATGTCAATGAGCAGAGCATGTGACTGTAGACGACTGTGAATCTGCCCTAAAAGGACCTGTATAGCCTCACAATTATCAGACTCTATAATTACTGTGCGAATGCCGAGTGAAGCTGCCATCTCCAAACCGTCCAAGATGGCATAACATTCAGCTAATATAATAGAAGCAGGGGCGATTCGGTGTTTGTATCCCAACAGCCACTCTCCGTCGCTAGATCGTGCCACTTTGCCTGTAGCAGTGGCCTGGCTGGCCATTGCCAAGCTGGATCTACCTTAACCTTGACCCATCCAGGTTCCGGGGGGCTCCAGCAAACAAAGTGCCCTGCATCCTCATCATACGACAACAATTCACACTCAAAGGTAACTTTTTTCGCATAACGCATGATGTGTGTAACCACCATCTCCACAGGTCTAACATCCAAATCAAAAACCACCTCATTGCGCCACTTCCAAATCATCCAAACCGCCATACCAAACAGGATTGAAGACGGCAAGTGTGAGACACAAAGGAAATCAGATCTAAGGCCTCTAACCAACCACGTATCTTGGTCACATGAGAAGAACTCAGTCCACATACTAGGCTGAATCAATTGTTTCCATACCAACATTGAATTAGGGCAATCCCGAAGTGCATGGAGACAAGTTTTCATCCTGTGAGGACATCTCGGGCGGCCCGAGTCTATAGCTAAGGTTACGACGAACTCGGGTTGCGTTGGTAAATACTGCATTATGCGCAACTTGCCAGAGAAAAGGTCTTTGCCGTAGGTAACCCCTTCCATTTCTATAACACCTTCCAAACCTGCCGACGTGAAGTAACAGATGGAGTAGGAGTAATTGATTTGTATGTCGACCAAACAGTGCAATCTCCTGAGGCCGTACCTTCCCAGTAAACCATGTCCTCGGTCCCCAAAACATTAGGGGGAGGGAGTGATTGAATGCGAGCTAGAACATGTTGTGGAACTAAAGTTTGCAGCCTTACCCAGTCCCAATTCCCAACATTGTCAATCAAATTTGCAACATTCCCAACATTGTCAATCAAATCTGCAACAGCCAAATTGCTTAACTCTGCTGGTACCATAACACCGTCCAGGAGACTTAAAGCTCCAATGTCGGGTATCCACAGATCCCGCCAGAAGTTAATATGAGTTCCATCCCCAAGGACCCATGCCAAAACCAAAACCATACTTCGCACGTAACAACCTAACCCATAAGGCATCCGGGCGTGTGATTAGGCTCCAAGCAAGCTTAGCAAGGAAGACTTCGTTAGCTTGCCTCATCCTCCTCAGTTCAAGACCACCAGCATCTTTCGGCTCACAAAATTTATCCCAAAAAAACCTTTGCCATCTTTCGAGTACCCTCCGATGCACCCACATAAACTGGCGGGTTTCCCAATCAATATCCTCACGAGTCCCTATGGAGAGAGGGGTGCATGGAATATGATAGCACTAAGGTGCCTGGAATATAGTGACTAGTAATGTGCAAATGATTACGCCACGCCATTATTTATGTTATAACAATCATTGGGCAAACTGGCCTAACTTGGGAGTTCAAAGTTATTGACTGAATGGGCTGGCTCAACCCCCTAAGCCCGATCCAATTAATTTATACCCGGGCTCAATATTCAAACCCCTGGTCCTATAACTTTGTTGAGGTACTATTGTAATGAGATATTTTGCACACCAGAATGGATGGATTATTCGTCCCTTCTTACTACGAGCCTTATCCTGGGGTAGATTTTCCTTTTCTGTCAAAATATCTTGGCTATATAGGAGAACCCTTTTCAGGTTTTATCGTCTCCACCTGAAGAGGAAGTGGCTATGGTTTCAATTCCCTACATCCAGATGCTTTCCCTCCAGACTCAGAGTCTCTCATTTTGTAGTAAGCAAACAATATCTATTCCACGAGGAACACAACCCTGTTTTGTCGCCAGCAAGAAGCCTGTGCCTAGACTTCCTTTTAGGTTCTCAAATGGAGATGGTCTAGTTTTCAAGGGAACAAAGACAAGCCAAGCTTCATCTCCTCCCTGTGCTGTCCATGCAGTGGAGAATGACTCGCAACAGTATGAGATAGACCCAGATCAGGCTAAAGAGGCCCTTGAAATGCTTGACCAGCAACTCCAAGAACTGTCCAGGAAAAAGCTAAATCCTCCAAAGATAAAAGGTACTGCTTGCTCACTGCACCACATAAAGTTTCTGTCATTTGTAGTACTGCAGGATATGCGTTAAATATCGTCCGTTGTATAGTTTTTCTCTCCCTTTTCTTAAACACATGCACTTAAGCCATCCTCTGTTTCTCTCAAAGATAGAATGTGTACGGGGGATTAATATATATCTGTGGTGATTCCTAAATCAACATATATATAGCTTGCCTATTTGGTATGATGAGTATGGTCGTAAAAAACCTGTTTTAACGATTATAAGTTTGCTTTCTGCGTGATTATATATGTTAGTTCCCAACATTGTATATGCTTCCTACATATCAGAAAGATATCTTCTATCAATTTTATTCATTAATGGTAGTGTGAATTATATATGTGAAGTAAAATTGTTGTATCTCACGTTTTGTTTTTTTTTTTTTTTCAATGAAGGTAGCTCATTTATATTTTCATCATCGTTAATGCAATAGAGGCAAATACACACCCGGCGTGTTTTCAGTTCAGCTAGCTAGATATTGATCAGCACAATTCATTCCCTTGAAAACAAGTATAAATGATATTTAGTACTTAGTTCGTTTGACCAGATGCCATGATGCAAATCTTTTAACCTGTCAGTCAATGGAATTATTTAAGAATTAAAAGATGAATTGTTCACACTTAATTCACAGTTAGTTATTGCCCTCTGTTTTCAGTATTCTCTGTGTATATTGTATCCTTTAACTTATTGCTGTAGTAATCGAAAGCTGCATATATTTAAATTTTTCATCAACTTGTATAGATTATGCGATAGACTCTGTACAGGATCATCATTAATTGGTCATAACCTTTATTGTAGCTATACTATACATTTCACTGAATTAAAGGTAGAAATTAATTTTTTTTTTTTAAGTAGGCTTGTGAGAAGCGCTATTAATTAGTTTGCAGAATGACTGTGTCCCCTTCTAATTCTAGATAGAAGTTGTGATTAGCGTAGGATGTGTTCCTGTAATTTCTATTATTAGAAAGTTTTAGAGGTTAATTCCTAGCTAGGTGTAGGAGTGAAAAAGGAATAGTAATAACATGTGTTGTTTCATTCTGGGATTGCAGCTTCAGACGTGAAACTTACAAGAGAACAAGGAGCAGAAGAAGAAGAGGTAGAGGAAATCCCAACCTCGGTCCTCGTTTATGGAGCTGCAGCTCTCTTTCTTTTCACCATTGCCTACAACATTTTTTTCATTACTGTAATAAAGCCATCCTACGATGGACCTTATTAACTAACAAGAGCTAGTATATACTATGAAATCATAATTAATTAATCTTCCAAAAGCCCCCATGCAGTTGTTTCGATCTATGATATATATGAGTTAGGTAAACTTATCTGTACGTTACAGTGCTTGAAAGCTAGTTTAGAATTGAGCTTGCATATATCAGGGAAGTCGTAATTATATAGTAATTGGTTGAAGTATAGGTTGCAGCTTGAATTAATTGTTAACATGCGTGAGCCTCCTGAGTTTTGACTTTTGAGGACAAGGAAAAGCACCCAAGGACAATATGTTATCTGAGACAGACGACATTAGTATATAGTATTACTTGACTTGTAGCATTGGGCAGGCCTGTACATGAAATTATTTCTTGTGTCCAAATCTTAAACTTTCCCTCTACAAGCCGCGACTAGAACAACTGCGAGCATTAGTAGAAACATGCAACAACAACGGTCATGGAATATCACATGTACCCACATATACGGGGAATTAGCGAGCAAACTTGGGTGCCAATATGCTCACAAAACAAGAGCTAGCTTGCATTGGAAGGCGAGCTCGGTTTGTTATAACAACCACCTGAGTACTGTTTGAACATTCTTGTAGTAGATGCTCCTAGCATCTAGCTTTGGTACTTTCGCATATTAATTGTATCACCCCTTCCCCACCAAAAGAAATATTCTTGTGTGTTTTCATGAGATTGGAAAACAAGTTATTCTTTCCACAATGCTGACTGTCATTGTGGAATGTGGAAGTCGAAAATTTAACAGTGGACTTAATTATGTGATACTTATATGATTTCTCCGGATCCATAAATATATAAGATATGGGTAACTTTGTCCAAAAAAAAAAAAAGATATGGGTAACTGCATCTGGTGCTCACACCTATTGATGTATGAGAAAGTCGAAAAAGTTCCACCAACCAATGTAACGAAGCTCAATTGCTTTTTTTTGGTAGAGCTCAATAGCTGTGTTCTTTTTTTCTTTTCTTTTATTTAGTAGGGCTCAATAGCTGTGTTCTTTTTTTCTTTTCTTTTATTTAGTAGGGCTCAATAGCTGTCTTTTTGTTGACTTGTTGTCTTCTAGAAAAAGAGTTTAAACTCATAATATTTTACTTTTTGGGGCGTCAAAAAGGTTTGTTTGGTGTTTCCATGGTGAAACCCTGCAAAACTCTTTCGTTTCTTCTTCTAAAATTACTTGAGCGCTACCCTTTCTGTGTGTTTGATTTGGCAAGCTGGCCATAATTGTGTCATCCATAAAGCCTGTCCTTTGTTGTGATGCCATTTCTTTCTTTTCTGTTGTTAGTTATTGTAGGTGGTAGACAATACAAAAAAAATGGAAGCAACCAAGAAGAGGCATGCATAGGGGATACTTCAATCTAATTATTCCCAATAATAAACGCTGGCCTTAAAACACAATTTTCATGTGCAAAAATCCTTTTGCGGGCGGGATTATTTAACGTATCATAATAATATATATTCGTCGTGTATGAGTAAAGTGACTAAAAAAAAGATCAAAGAAGAAGCATCTTTCATAATATTATGATCGAATCCAGCCGTGTGATCACGTCTCCTTTAAACAAAACAAAAATGTCATTAGTATGTACACAATTAATCCAAATGGGTCCTTTCACAGGAATTTAAGTATTTAACTATAACAAATTGATAAAAAAAATAAAAAACAATTTAACTATTACATATATTTCTCATGGAATGCGAAGTGACTGAGACCCACAAATTTGCATTTGCTTTGCGTCTATTCTGTACAACAGGTGAACAGCTGCCTTCCCCGGTGGCTGGGGAACCGACCAACAAAAGGCTGATCATTAATTGTTTTCTTTATTCCTGGAATCAACAACATTTTTATTCAATCAATTAATAAAAAAATGAGAGGGATCCTATTTTGACCAAAAAGTTGAGGGACTAAGATCAGAATATTGTAAAATTTGAGGGTCCACCTTTACTCTTTTAGCGAAAGACTTTTATTAATCTGGAGCTGGTGGTTTGGAGCACTGGGTGTTGTTAATCTACTCCACCTAGATTTGCAATAATACCGTG
The DNA here is from genome assembly GCA_028386065.3 of Turnera subulata. NCBI lineage: Eukaryota > Viridiplantae > Streptophyta > Magnoliopsida > Malpighiales > Passifloraceae > Turnera > Turnera subulata. The sequence goes on along the minus strand of JAKUCV010006922.1, from coordinate 63,468 downwards.
TTTTCTTATTGAGCAATTGCTTCTCTTTTTCTTTTTTTTTTTTGGTTTTATTGGCAGGCATGAATTGTTTTTTTTTTTGGTTTATTAGCGGGAATGGCGGTGTTGATTATGACAATCTAAAACCTTCCCTTGTTTATTAGCATAACTAGCTCATTTCCCGTGAATTCCACGGGCTTGTATATTAATTAATTTTTATAAAATCATTGAACATATTAACAATTATTTCTAAGCATTTGTTATATTATATACTCAAATAAATTTTTAAAAATTTTGCACATAATTTTTTCCCCAAATTATACATTTTTCTCCATTTTTTCCATATAAACTATTCAATAAATAATATAAATAATAATTAATTTTTAAAATTTAAAAAAGCATCATTGAGCCCTAAAACAGAAAGAAAATATCAAAAAAATAGAAAAGAAAACTAAAAGAATTCATTAATAATAAAAAAATAAAAAAGAGAGTAATTTTTTTAAAAAAATCAGGAAAGCAAATAAAAAAACTATTACTATGCAGTAAATAGAAAATATAATATAAATCTGAAAATTAAAATATCAAAAGCTAATACTATGTAGAAAAAAACCAAAAAAGACAAAAAAGGTAGGAAAGACAAAAAAAAAATAATTAATATTTAAAACATACCTTTGCATCGATTAATATTATATCAAGATTAATAAGGAGATTCTGTAAAAAATCCAAAGCATTAATATTCATTTTCCTGCAAAAAAAAAAGATTGGAATATATTTAAGAAATTAACATACATAATTGTATTTGATAGAAAGTATAGAAATTAACATACATAATTGTATTTGATAGAAAGTATAGAAAATAAACAGAATGCTTAATTTAAAGAAACAAAATAATTGTTAATACTGTAATAATATTTGTTCGTACTGCAAGTACAAACAAAATAGAGAAGGAATAAGAGAGGATGAAAGATATAGAAGCAGTATCAATACAGTGACAAAAATTAAAAAAAAAAAACAAAGGAGGAATAAGAGAGGATGAATGATATAAAAACTGAGGAGGGATAAGAGAGGATGAATGATATAGAAACTGTATCACAGATACAGTAATACAAATTAAGCTGCATCACAGTGTCTACACCAGTATTTATATTAGTTCTGTGAGAATAAACAAAAATCAAATAAAGAAAAAAATGATAACAAAAATCATTATGTTCAAAAAAAGGCCTATAATTTTGTTATGTTCAAAAAAAAAATTCATTATGTTTGTTAGCCTGTAAACTTTTGTTACGGTTCACCTTAACAAAAATCTTATCAGTTTTAGTGAAAAAAATTTAATAGCTTATCTGATAAGATTATAATTCTTGTCAGGATTGTTTTTTTAAAAGGATAATATGAAGCTTATCAAATAAATAACTTTATCAGCTTTTATGATAAACATCTAGTAGTTATCAGTATTGTGTTTTGGTTTATCACCTTTCCTGATAAGAGTATAATTACCACAAAGGGACGAGAGCCTTCAGCCTAACTGATTACTCAGGCGAGATAGAAGGATCCATACTCAAGATGGCAATCAAATCTCAAGCCCCTTTTGTAATCCAGTTAGTCCAAAGGATCGTTCTTGTAGGATTAAAGAGGATTATTAATCAGGTTCATAACCCTAAGCTATGAGTGTTCAAAAATCAAGAGAGAGTGTTTTAGAAAGCCATATTTATTAAATAAGTCTGAAGATTAAATCAGAACATGTCCTCTGATCCTTACAACTTGAAAACCCTTGTATTTATAGTTGGGGGTCTCTTCCAACTTACCTCACTGCTTACATCACTGACTTAATTATTAAAGTAATAAGACAAAGACTGTGTGGTAACACGACCACGACATAAAGCAAAGTAGTGGGGGACAACAGATTCCCACTTTATTTATTATACAGACTCAGATAGTGACAAGAGAGTGCCATAGAGTGCCAATATTTATTAATGGACTCGTGACTTGGACTGAGATTGGCATCTTCTGGGTCCACCATTGAATCATCGCTATCATTTGCTGAGGCGCGTGCAGCTTGGGCATCACGGGCAATCAAATCTCAAGCCCCTTTTGTAATCTAGTTAGTCCAAAGGATCGTTCTTGCAGGATTAAAGAGGATTATTAATCAGGTTCATAACCCTAAGCTATGAGTGTTCAAAAATCAAGAGAGAGTGTTTTAGAAAGCCATATTTATTAAACAAGTCTGAAGATTGAATCAGAACATATCCTCTGATCCTTACAACTTGAAAACCCTTGTATTTATAGTTGGGGGTCTCTTCCAACTTACCTCACTGCTTACATCACTGACTTAATTATTAAAGTAATAAGACAAAGATTGTGTGGTAACACGACCACGACATAAAGCAAAGTAGTGGGGGACAACAGATTCCCACTTTATTTATTATACAGACTCGGATAGTGACAAGAGAGTGCCATAGAGTGCCATTATTTATTAATGGACTCGTGACTTGGACTGAGATTGGCATCTTCTAGGTCCACCATTGAATCATTGCTATCATTTGCTGAGGCGCATGCAGCTTGGGCATCACGGGCAATCAAATCTCAAGCCCCTTTTGTAATCTAGTTAGTCCAAAGGATCGTTCTTGCAGGATTAAAGAGGATTATTAATCAGGTTCATAACCCTAAGCTATGAGTGTTCAAAAATCAAGAGAGAGTGTTTTAGAAAGCCATATTTATTAAACAAGTCTGAAGATTGAATCAGAACATGTCCTCTGATCCTTACAACTTGAAAACCCTTGTATTTATAGTTGGGGGTCTCTTCCAACTTACCTCACTGCTTACATCACTGACTTAATTATTAAAGTAATAAGACAAAGACTGTGTGGTAACACGACCACGACATAAAGCAAAGTAGTGGGGGACAACAAATTCCCACTTTATTTATTATACAGACTCGGAAAGTGCCAAGAGAGTGCCATTATTTATTAATGGACTCGTAACTTGGACTGAGATTGGCATCTTTTGGGTCCACCATTGAATCATCGCTATCATTTGCTGAGGTGCGTGCAGCTTGGGCATCACGGGCATCTCGGTCACGCAAATAATTTGCTTCAGTCTCATCAGAATCCCAGGTGGGATCCATTTGACATGTTGCTTGAGAATACGGATTCTGCGAATCTTGAAATAATGTTTGTGGGACCGGAGGTGGAGTGGGAGACAGTGGTACCAATGCAGTGGAAGAAACTTGACTAGCAGCTTCATAATTGAAACCATTGAGGAGACATAAACTGTTCCATGCTCTTCGAAGGAAACTTTTTGATGGGGATGTATATGGGTGAGATGGTGGTACTCGATGATATTCTACAAGGGACCTTGGAGGTGGGATGCAAGATAAGATTCCCATGGTCTTACAACAGGATGAGGACGTGGAGGTGCTCCACGATAGGGTCGGTGTGCCGAAAATGTCATGTAAAGTAGTGGTCGCTGCTGAGGTGGATGCATATCAAGAGATGTTTTAATCCAAGTGCGCCACTGACTTAGTGGGGCCATCTACTGGAGAAAAGTCCACTGATTAGAGGAATTGTTTTTTGCATCCATGAGGAATTCAAACATATCGAGAGCCTTGATCCTGAATATGCCATAATAAAGAGTGAACAGGCACCAGTTGTACCAGAGTTCATCTTCAGAAAAATCATAGCAATGGATAAGACTAATCCTTCTGAAAGGGTGGTCAGGAAAACATTGGGACAGAATGGTTTGGGAAAGACTAACACCTTATTCTTGAAGGAAGATAGTGAGGTAATGGAAAAGGGAATTTCGTGCAAATTCTCGAATTGGGTAAAGGTCTGATTTGGGATGAAGGGTTTCAGGGAATTTAGGATTAATGGTTGCCATGTCGGTCCATGCTGCCGGTTGAGCTGGAAGTTGCCAATATGGTTCAGAGGGGGAGGAAGCCATGAAGATAACAGGAATGAGATTGAATTTAGAAACCAGATGGACTGTCTTGGATGGATGGGATAACATGTCAGGAATGAGATTGGTTTCGCCTTTTATATGCTTGACTTCAAAATCATACTTATCAAACCACTGTTTCCAACACAGAAGTTGCTTGTCTGGAACTCTTTTGTTCTGGAAATCTAACAGCTTTGGAAAAGATGAGTTGTCCATTTCCACGATAAAATGATGGTTGGCAAGATAGAATTCAAACTTTTTGATTCCATATTTGACCGCCAAAAGTTCTTTATGAGTGGTGTGATAATGGAGCTCTGCATCTGAAAATTTTCCACTAGCGTGGCCACAATAATGCCTCTTCTTATATGTCATTTCTTCAATTAGTACTGCTCCCAGTACTCATCACTTGCGTCTGTCTGGAGGATTCTTGTGCCATTGGTGGGAATTCTGAGTGGAGGTGGATTCTGAGTGATCTGTTTTAGAACTTTGACAATTGCAGTCTGATCTGGTCCCTAAGGTGGGGCTTTCTTCTTCAATAATTTGGACAAGTGGCTGGTATGGTGTGAAACCTTTGGGATGAAGTCATGGATGTAATTGACTATTCCTAAGAATTGTTGGATTTGCTTTGGCGTGAGATTCTCATCTGGAAAATTCAATAATTCATGGGCAATGTGGGGTCCAGGCTGATAAGAACCATTCTTAAAATGCATTCCCAAAAAATCAACTTCTGTAACACCGATGTGGCTTTTCTTCTCTGATAACATAATTCCATAGGAATGGACTATGTCATAAAACTGTTGCAAAAGCTGTAGGTGTTCCGTCTCCGTAGATGAGAAAAGGAGGATGTCATCAATGTAAATTAATGTATTGTGGAGAATAGGTTGGAAAATGCGGACCATTGCCTTCTGAAACAGGGAAGGGGCTACTTTTAACCCAAAAGGCATAACCTTCCATTGATATTGAGCATCTGGTATACAGAAAGCAGTTTTATGGCGATCCTTGAGGTCAATCCCAAGTTGCCAAAATCCGGCTTTTAAGTCAAAACTTCGAAAAGATGCGTGCATCCTTGAGGTGAAGGAACATGGAATTGATTTTTGGAAGAGAAAATTTATCATCTCTTAAAAAAAGATTAAGAGGCTTAGAATCAATTACTAACCTCTTTTTTCCTCGAATTTTCTCAGTTCTTTTTTCCACATAGATTGCCTGGCATGCCCATTCTGATTTGGTGGGTTCAATGAGATCCTATTGTAACAGCTGTGAACATTCTTCTCTGGCTAGAAGTAAATCTGTGGGTGTCATGCCTGGATGGGATGCCTTAGTAGGATTGATATCTTCATTGAGCTTGAAAGGCAACGTAATGAAAAATGCTTCATTCTTCCAGAGGGGAGATGAATGTGTGAACTGAGCATGACTGTCAGCACAGGATTGTAATAACTTGGTCTTGATCTCCTCATACTGGACTGGACATTCTTGAAGGGCAAAAATCTTTTTAACATTGGTGTAAGGAGCAAAGAACCTTTTGAATTTTAATCCTTGTAAGAGGATTTGAAGTTTTTCTGCCTGTTGAATGATATCAAAACCTATGAGCAGGTCTCGATCTGGAAGACTTGTGCTAATAACTTTGGTCCAGATAACACATCCAGGGAAGAATTATATTCCAATAGGACGTTTAGTGACCATCGTGGTTTGGAATAACTCTCCATTTGCAGCCTGAAAATACTCCTTGTGTGGCTCCCATGCCTCTGGAGGTAGGATTTTTGGGTTGAGAAAACTTTTGTGAGCGCCAGTATCAACAAAACCAATAAGAGGGATTGGTTTATCATACTTGGATGGGAGAATCTGTATCTTGACGGATGGAGACTTTGTTTTGGACAAAATGGACTTTTGGGCTTCTTTTTGAGCTTGAAAAACTGGTAAATATCGATCATTAAATTCTTCATCTTCAGAGGTTGTTGAGGAAGATGTATCAGATTCTTGTTCAAGAACAAAGACAGTGTTTTCTTCAGGCTCTTCAGTTTCTGAAAATAATGATTTAACATCTGCATTGTCGAGGTCGACATGAGTGCTTTATTGGATTTGCTGAACCAATTTTGCTGATTTAGCTGGCTGATTTGGGCAATTTTTTGCAAAATGACCCTTTTTCTTACAGATAAAGCATCTGTCTCCTTTGTTGCCGCGTCTCCCTTTCTTCTTGAAGTATTTGAATTTGGAAAAACGGGATCTGAACTTCTTTTTGGACCTTTTTGGAGAAGGCTTCTGATAGTGATCAATATGGTTGGACTTCCGAGAACAAGAACAATTCTTATCTTTGCATTTGATCTTCAGATAAGAGTTGTTGCACACATTTTTGAGATCCTGAGATCATTTAGAAAGGTCTCTAAACATTTTTTGAGTATCACAAAGTGTCTGTCGAGCTGCGAGAATCATTTGGTATAATTTTCCAACGGATGTATTAGACATACTCCGATTGCTGAATTCCATTGCAATAAGAACATTGCCCTGCAAATTTTCTGGGAAGGAAGCCAAATAGACCTCCCGATGAGCATCTGTAGCTCCCAATGTGTAATAGAGCTTACTCATGGCAGAGTGATGTCATTGGAGGTCAGAAAGTTGTAAAGAACAACATTTTCTTTGATGAAATTCAGTCAATCTGTGTCTATTTTCATCCGGAGGAGAACCAATGAATTCATCATGCAATATATTCAGAAATTCAGAAGTTGTTTGAACCTGACACAATTGCTGGAGAATTGCTGGCGTGGTTTTTTGAAACCATTCTTTGAGGGTTCCTGTGGAACGAGCAATGAATTCCTTATGGATCCAGTATGGTGGATTTTTTTGTAATTCTTCTTTGTCCATCCAGGCTTGAAATTCTTGCAATCTTTCTCTCCATCGATGCTGGAGAACATCATCAAGGGAAAACCATGGTCCATTTCCTGTGGAAAAACCATCAGGCTTTTTGGTGGGAGGAATAAACGGAGGTGGTTGATTTGGTTGGTTTTTGGGTTGTGATGATGTAGCTTGTGGAGTAGTTGTGCTATCCATTCCTTCAGTTTCAGGGGGAAACTCTGTAGTGTATGTGGGTCTGGGTTGGTGCATCAGAATGTTGGAGATATCAGCATAAGCTGAATCAAAATCTGAAGTTTCTGAAAATGTTTCTGAAGAACTATCATGTGATGTATCATCAGAAATAGATGGGGTATAAAAAGGTCGTTTAATCATCAGGGATGGAGAATGATCTCTTGTTGGTTCTTTCCCGGCTCGATGAGGGGGTCGATCTGGTGGAGGACTAGGGCTACGCCGATATTGTCGACGGGGAAGTCTTGTTTCCTGTGGAAACATTTGGGACAATGATTTGAAAGGATTTTGATTTTCTACTAGCTCAAAGCATCAGGAGATGAACCTAATTAACGATCTTTTTTGTATAGGTACGTGGCTTTTTCTTCGACAAGATCACAGAGACCATTCCAGAGGAATCCTCTGTCTTTGTGCCAGTAGCACTGCACTCGTGGTTTCCAGCCTATATACCTACATATGGGTACTCTCCCCATAAAGCCAACTAGCTCCGCTACCACAAGGGGAGAGTACCTATACAAAGAAGATCGTTAATTAGGTTCATCTCCTGATGCTTTGAGCTAGTAGAAAATCAAAATTCTCAACCATGGCCACTACTCCACCACCAAACACTATAACCTCTATTACTATACCAGACTCTGCGCGAACTTCCCTTACAAATAAAATAGACCATCTAGTAGAAATTACCATATTTCAGAAGAAGCTAGAGTTGAGGATTCACTCCTCCCTCTGGTTAATCCATATACTATATTCAAGAAAGGGTCACTTTCTCGTTCCATTAGAACTTTGATTTCTACCAGGCGACCAGCAATCAAAGAATATGTTCAGTCATCAAGACTTTCTCAGTGTACGTTGAGTTCTTCAACTGTTGAGCAATATGTTACTCTTGACATCCCTCAGGAGTTCATATCCCAGTGGAAAGCAAAACATTATTCTCATCTTCACCTTGGTGCCATACGCCTAGTTCTTTCATATCATGGAAGAAAAGGCCTACCAGTCACTGCTAGATTGTCTTTGCTTGATTCCAGAAATGTCAAGTATGAGGATGCTGTCATTGGCACTATTTTGACAACGCTGAATGCAGGAAGTGTGGTTCTTACCTTCTTCCCCAATTTCAATATTTCCCTTGATGATCCACATCTGAGCACAGCCTTGAAGATTCAAGTCCAGATCATTGGAGTTGAACAAGTGGCAAATGCCATTACTACAACTTTACACCATCTGATGGTGTATAGACTCCAAGACCATGCTGTCAACCTACCTTCTCAAGAGATTTCCTCTGATCCAGTCTTTATTTATGCTGACATGGGTTCTACACCTACAATTATTCAGCCACCCAGACAAATCTCCAAAGATCAATTGGCCAAGCTAATCCCTTTGGATTGGGTAACCAATTATGAAAATCTTCGCCACCATATTCAACCGGTCCAGACTACGGACTCCACCTTCATACGACAATCAGATGGAATTGTCAGGACTATTTTCTCCACGCCTGGAACCTCCTCTTCTACTGAGGTTTTCCATTGTAGTATGATCAGACCAAGCTCTGAAAAGACGGAAAAGAAAGTTCCAGTTTCCTATTTTCAGCCTGATAGATCTGCTGTCTATGTTTCCCATATCAATGGTCATTTTATATGGGGCGCTGATTCTACTCAATGTGAGGAAAATTGTGATTGCGAAGACCATTTCTATGACTCTGATGAGGATTATGTTCTTCCATCCAGAAGAAAGTCCAGGACTAATCACTCTCGATGTAAGCCACATCGAAAGACTCCTCGGCGCCCTCCAGGAGCATCTCGACCTTGGATACTTCCTAAGGCCATTGCAGAAGCACCTACTCTTGATTTCTATTCAAGAGCATTGAAAATTCTTGAAGAAGAAGGACTTTTACCTCCTTCTTATTCCTGTGAAGTTAATATCCCAGTCATGACACCATCTCCACAACCAGTTCCATGCATGATGTTTAAATCAGCTGATTTCCCTCCTTTCGGGTTGATACATCCACCAAAAGGTCATATACACCTTTTGTTATGCCTCAACAAGTAAGGCCAGATGGTCAACTTTCTCCACTCACCCAAGCTGAAGAAGTCTTGAATTGGCAAACGCAAAACATGACGATTCAGAATCACCTTCTCCAAAATCTTGATTAAAAAATGAACCAGGTCTTGTCACAACAAGGACTAACAACTTAGAAATGTGATTCCCTTGTAGGCCAAATGAAAAAGAAGGAGCACGATCTTACTCAGAAACTCAACATAGTTCAACAAGAATTATGTAACACAATCAAGGAGAAACGTAGTCTTTATGACCCTTTAGTCAAGCAAAAGGAATCAGAGGCCCTTCGTCTTGAACAAGAGCTTCATGATGCCAGGAAAGTTTTAGCAAGTACAAAACCCCCAGCTCCTCAGCCAATGTTTCCAGTTTATACTAAACCTTTTTCCACTAAAACAAATCCAGAAGAAAATCCTTTCAAATCATTGTCCCAAATGTTTCCACAGGAAACAAGACTTCCCCGTCGACAATATCGGCGTAGCCCTAGTCCTCCACCAGATCGACCCCCTCATCGAGCCGGGAAAGAACCAACAAGAGATCATTCTCCATCCCTGATGATTAAACGACCTTTTTATACCCCATCTATTTCTGATGATACATCACAAGATAGTTCTTCAGAAACATTTTCAGAAACTTCAGATTTTGATTCAGCTTATGCTGATATCTCCAACATTCTGATGCACCAACCCAGACCCACATACACTACAGAGTTTCCCCCTGAAATTGAAGGAATGGATAGCACAACTACTCCACAAGCTACATCATCACAACCCAAAAACCAACCAAATCAACCACCTCCATTTATTCCTCCCACCAAAAAGCCTGATGGTTTTTCCACAGGAAATGGACCATGGTTTTCCCTTGATGATGTTCCCCAGCATCGATGGAGAGAAAGATTGCAAGAATTTCAAGCCTGGATGGACAAAGAAGAATTACAAGAAAATCCACCATACTGGATCCATAAGGAATTCATTGCTCGTTTCACAGGAACCCTCAAAGAATGGTTTTAAAAAACCACCCCAGCAATTCTTCAGCAATTGTGTCAGGTTCAAACAACTTCTGAATTTCTGAATATATTGCGTGATGAATTCATTGTTTCTCCTCCGGATGAAAATAGACATAGATTGACTGAATTTCGTCAAAGAAAATGTTGTTCTTTACAACTTTCTGACCTCCAACGACATCACTCTGCCATGAGTAAGCTCTATTACATATTGGGAGCTACAGATGCTCATCGGGAAGTCTATTTGGCTTCCTTCCCAGAAAGTTTGCAGGGCAATATTCTTAGTGAAATGGAATCCAACAATCGGAGTATGTCTAATACATCCCTTGGAAAATTATACCAAATGATTCTCGCAGCTCGACAGACACTTTGTGATACTAAAAAAATGTTCAGAGACCTTTCTAAACGATCTCAGGATCTCAAAAGTGTGTGCAACAACTCTTATTTGAAGATCAAATGCAAAGATAAGAATTGTTCTTATTCTCGGAAGTCCAACCATATTGATCACTATCAGAAGCCTTCTCCAAAAAGGTCCAAAAAGAAGTTCAGATCCCGTTTTTCCAAATTCAAATACTTCAAGAAGAAAGGAAGACGTGGCAAAAAAGGAGACAGATGCTTTATCTGTAAGAAAAAGGGTCATTTTGTAAAAAATTGCCCAAATCAGCCAGCTAAATCAGCAAAATTGGTTCAGCAAATCCAACAAAGCACTCATGTCGACCTCGACAATGCAGATGTTGAATCATTATTTTCAGAAACTGAAGAGCCTGAAAAAGACACTGTCTTTGTTCTTGAACAAGAATCTGATACATCTTCCTCAACAACCTCTGAAGATGAAGAATTTGATGATCGATATTTACCAGTTTTTCAAGCTCAAAAAGAAGCCCAAAAGTCCATTTTGTCCAAAACAAAGTCTCTATCCGTCAAGATACAGATTCTCTCATCCAAGTATGATAAACCAATCCCTCTTATTAGTTTTGTTGATACTAGCACTCACAAAAGTTTTCTCAACCCAAAAATCCTACCTCCAGAGGCATGGGAGCCACACAAGGAGTATTTTCAGACTGCAAATGGAGAGTTATTCCAAACCACGATGATCACTAAACGTCGTATTGGAATATAATTCTTCCCTGGATGTGTTATCTGGACCAAAGTTCTTGGCACAAGTCTTCCAGATCGAGACCTGCTCATAGGTTTTGATATCATTCAACAGGCAGAAAAACTTCAAATCCTCTCGCAAGGATTAAAATTCAAAAGGTTCTTTGCTCCTTACACCAATGTTAAAAAGATTTTTTCCCTTCAAGAATGTCCAGTCCAGTATGAGGAGATCAAGACCAAGTTATTACAATCCTGTGCTAACAGTCATGCTCAGTTCACACATTCGTCTCCCCTCTGGAAGATTGAAGCATTTTTCATTACGTTGCCTTTCAAGCTCAATGAAGATATCAATCCTACTAAGGCATCCCATCCAGGCATGACACCCTCAGATTTACTTCTAGCCAGAGAAAAATGTTCACAGCTGTTACAACAGGATCTCATTGAACCCACCAAATCAGAATGGACATGCCAGGCATTCTATGTGGAAAAAAGAACTGAGAAAATTCGAGGAAAAAAGAGGTTAGTAATTAATTACAAGCCTCTTAATCATTTTTTAAGAGATGATAAATTTCCTCTTCCAAAAATCAATTCCATGTTCCTTCACCTCAAGGATGCACGTATCTTTTCGAAGTTTGACTTAAAAGCCAGATTTTGGCAACTTGGGATTGACCCCAAGGATCGCCATAAAACTGCTTTCTGTATACCAGATGCTCAGTATCAATGGAAGGTTATGCCTTTTGGGTTAAAAGTAGCCCCTTCTCTGTTTCAGAAGGCAATGGTCCGCATTTTCCAACCTATTCTCCACCATACATTAATTTACGGATTAAAGCGTTTTTTAGTCCCTATGTTGACCCTCAAAGTTAGAATTCATCCTCATGTAGGATTTTGGCCTCTTTTCATCCTTCCGTTCACCCCTTTCGGTCAGCTTCGGTTGCTCTGGCCGAAATCCGGCGAAAATTACTAACGTGGCAAGGTTTTTGGTGCCACATCAGCTTGTTGGGTCCCACATGTCAGGGTTTAACCCAAAACCGACCCAGCTCCACCCGACCCATTTTTCTAACCGGATGACCCAGCTCCACCAAACCCACAAATTTGAACTTTTTAGTTGAAATTCCCATATTATAATCCTTATTTTTAAATTAAATTTTTTTATGAGACTAAATTTTTATACACCTCAAGTTTTTACATATTTGAATTTTTTCTCAAAAATAATTATTAATTATTTTTTGATAGATCTGTAATTTTTTATCCACTACTGAATTTAAATTAAAAAAATTATAGTTACACTTAAATCCTTAAATACGAAACTAAATCCCTACAGCTAAAAAAAAACTAACAAAATTGCATCGCTACAGTAGTAACCAACCAAGCACCACCACCTCTACTGTAAATCGCCACCACCATCAACCCTGCTGCAACCAACAACCAACAACCCAAATAATAAGCGCATCGCTTCCTCCATCAAGAACACCGAGGATGCAAAAAACAAGGCGGAACTGTTCTTCTTCAACCCTTCTTGCACCTGTGCCGACCAACAATGGCGGAACTATGGCAGCTACTGCGGCGGCGTGAGGCGCGAGAAGAAGGCGTCCTGTGCTTTGTCTTCTCTTCCACAAAACCACTCAAAAATCCACCAGCTTAAAACAACAACCCATAGGGTATCAAGTAAGGGCTTCCTATTAGAAGAAAGATCGTCAGATCCATGCACTCCGACAACACACCGGCCAGATTTGCAGAACTCCCTGGCTTCCATCTTCCAGCAGAAGGCAAGCCAGCCTCGACCCTTTTGTTTCCTGCGTGTGGGTCTGTGTATGTTTGGTTAGGGTGTGAAATTCGTGTGGTGACCGTGGTAGAGGCTTGGTTGTTTGATGGTATCATTGGTGTGTTGGGGAAGAAGACAATGGCCCCTTCACACGATGTCGTTTGGCCCACAAAGTGCTTGTAAGTTGTAAGTTTGACAGGGGATCTTCCCAAAGGGCAATGGATTTGGCTGCAGTGATTGACCAAGATGATTTTGTAATTTTGGACAAGATTCAATCATGTTTTGACTTTCAGATTCAATCACGTTTTCATAAAACTAAAAGACAATAAAAAGCACAAACTTAATCTGACTCAATTTTTTTTTCCCGATTTGGCGTTTTTCATTTTCCATTATTTCTTTTTTTCCCCTCCCGTTTATATATATTCAAAGAAACCAAGATGTTGTGACTTTTGAAATTTGATGTGGAATAAATTAAGGTTTAATTCAATTCAATTTTTAGTCCTCAAATTAGCATAATTATGGATAGTACAAATTAAAGTTTTAAAATTTGTGCTTAACAGAAATTTTTATATGTTATTTTACTAAAAAAAAAGATATTTGTGAATTAATTTTGAAAAAGAAAGAGAAAAAAGAAAAAAAATTCTTGACAAGTGGGTCAATAGGGGTGGGCGAACGGGTCGGGTGGAGTTGGTTCGGTTTTTGGGTTAACCCTGACAAGTGAGCCCCATGAAGCTGATGTGGCACCAAAAAACTTGCCACATCAGCGATTTTCGCCGGATTTCGGCCGAAGCAACCGAAGCTGACCAAAAGGGGTGAACGGAAGGATGAAAAGAGGCCAAAATCCTATATGAGGATGAATTCTAACTTTGAGGGTCAACAGTTTTATGACATAGTCCATTCCTATGGAATTATGTTATCAGAGAAGAAAAGCCACATCGGTGTTACAGAAGTTGATTTTTTGGGAATGCATTTTAAGAATGGTTCTTATCAGCCTGGACCCCACATTGCCCATGAATTATTGAATTTTCCATATGAGAATCTCACGCCAAAGCAAATCCAACAATTCTTGGGAATAGTCAATTACATCCGTGACTTCATCCCAAAGGTTTCACACCATACCAGCCACTTGTCCAAATTATTGAAGAAGAAAGCCCCACCTTGGGGACCAGAGCAGACTGCAGCTGTCAAAGTTCTAAAATAGATCACTCAGAATCCACCTCCACTCAGAATTCCCACCAATGGCACAAGAATCCTCCAGACAGACGCAAGTGATGAGTACTGGGGAGCAGTACTAATTGAAGAAATGACATATAAGAAGAGGCATTATTGTGGCCACGCTAGTGGAAAATTTTCAGATGCAGAGCTCCATTATCACACCACTCATAAAGAACTTTTGGCGGTCAAATATGGAATCAAAAAGTTTGAATTCCATCTTGTCAACCATCATTTTATCGTGGAAATGGACAACTCATCTTTTCCAAAGTGTTAGATTTCCAGAACAAAAGAGTTCCAGACAAGCAACTTTTGCGTTGGAAACAGTGGTTTGATAAGTATGATTTTGAAGTCAATCATATAAAAGGCGAAACCAATCTCATTCCTGACATGTTATCCCGTCCATCCAAGACAGTCCATCTGGTTTCTAAATTCAATCTCATTCCTGTTATCTTCATGGCTTCCTCCTCCTCTGAACCATATTGGCAACTTCCAGCTCAACCGGCAGCATGGACCGACATGGCAACCAATAATCCTAATTTTCCTGAAACCCTTCATCCCAAATCAGACCTTTACTCAATTCGAGAATTTGCACGAAATTCCCTTTTCCATTACCTCACTATCTTCCTTCAAGAACAAGGTGTTAGTCTTTCCCAAACCATTCAGTCCCAATATTTTCCTGACCACCCTTTCAGAAGGATTAGTCTTATCCATTGCTATGATTTCTCTAAAGATGAACTCTGGTACAACTGGTGTCTGTTCACTCTTTATTATGGCATATTCAGGATCAAGGCTCTCGATATGTTTGAATTCCTCATGGATGCAGAAAACAATTCCTCTAATCAGTGGACTTTTCTTTAGTGGATGGCCCCACTAAGTCAGTGGCGCACTTGGATTAAAACAGCTCTTGATATGCATCCACCTCAGCAGCGACCACTGCTTTACATGACATTTTCGGCATACCGACCCTATCGTAGAGCACCTCCACGTCCTCATCCTGTTGTAAGACCATGGGAATCTTATCTTGCATCGCCACCTCCAAGGTCCCTTGTAGAATATCATCGAGTACCACCATCTCACCCATGTACATCCCCATCAAAAAGTTTCCTTCGAAGAGCCTGGAACAGTTTATGTCTCCTCAATGGTTTCAATTATGAAGCTGCTAGTCAAGTTTCTTCTACTGCAATGGTACCACTGTCTCCCACTCCACCTCCGGTCCCACAGACATTATTTCAAGATTCGCAGATTCCATATTCTCAAGCAACATGTCAAATGGATGCCACCTGGGATTCTGATGAGACTGAAGCAAATTATTGGCATGACCGAGATGCCCGTGATGCCCAAACTGCACGCGCCTCAGCAAATGATAGCGATGATTCAATGGTGGACCCAGAAGATGCCAATCTCAGTCAAAGTCACGAGTCCATTAATAAATAATGGCACTTTATGGCACTCTCTTGTCATTATCCGAGTCTGTATAATAAATAAAGTGGGAATTTGTTGTCCCCACTACTTTGCTTTATGTCGTGGTCGTGTTACCACACAGTCTTATTACTTTAATAATTAAGTCAGTGATGTAAGCAGTGATGTAAGTTGGAAGAGACCCCCAACTATAAATACAAGGGTTTTCAAGTTGTAAGGATCAGAGGACATGTTCTGATTCAATCTTCAGACTTGTTTAATAAATATGGCTTTCTAAAACACTCTCTCTTGATTTTTGAACACTCATAGCTTAGGGTTATGAACCTGATTAATAATCCTCTTTAATCCTGTAAGAACGATCCTTTGGACTAACTGGATTACAAAAGGGGCTTGAGATTTGATTGCCATCTTGAGTATGGATCCTTCTATCTCGCGTGAGTAATCAGTTAGGCTGAAGGCTCTCGTCCCCTTGAGATTTGATTGCCATCTTGCGTGTGAATTTTCTTTTGAACAATTTGGGTGTGATTGGAATTCTTTTTAAAACAGTATAATAGATCAGGTTTTTCTGGGATAATTATGTTTGTCATGATGGCCAATCAAACTACACCTACAACCCTCCACATGTCAATAATGGAAGACCCCAAAGCCTCCACATCTATTATATATATTTAAAGCTGTATCCCTCACCAAGTTTTGACACATAGGATTTTTAGAGTCTTGCTTTATTGCCATATGGAGGCTCCAGGGTCTTCCTTTATTGCCATGTGGAGGTTGTAGGTGTAGTTTGATTAGCCATAATGAGAAACATAATTATCCCAAAGTAACCTGATCTTAATTATACTATTTTAAAAAGAATTCCACTCAAAGCTAAATTGTTCAAAATAATTTACAGTTTGATTTTTATTTATATTATCCTTTCAATAAATAATCTTGCTAATAATTATATTCTTATCAGTAAAGGTGATAAACCAAAACACAATACTGATAATAACTATATGCTTATCATAAAAACAAATAAAGTTATTTATTTGATTGAAAAAGCAGAAAACAAAAACAGGCTAACAAACATAATGAATTTTTTTTCTTTTTTTTTGAACGTAACGAAATTATAGGCTTTTTTTGTAACAGCCCGGGTAAAATTTTCGATTTTTACCGGGACAGTAGAAATTGTCTTACCGTGATTTACTATTGAATTAATCTTGGGTAATTAATTCAGTGTAAATCGAGAGTCGTTTTTCGAAACCCAGGGTTTTCCCGCGCTCGTGATTTTCCCGTGGATTTTTCGGAACTAAGTTGGTATTTTTCAGGTTTCGGAATTTCTCGAAAAATCACACGGAAAATAACTAAGGAGGTATCGGTTATTTTCTGGTCCGGATCGGACTCGCCCATAATACGGACGAATTGCATTATTGGTTCACATGTTGAATAGAAAAAAAAACCAGCTTAAAGCCGGTGAAGGAAGCAGGAGAGGAAGGAAAAAGTGAAGAGAAAAAAAAAAAAGAGAAAGAGAGGGAGAGAAAAAAAAAAGAAGGAAAAAAAAAGAGAGGAAAAAAATGGAAACCGGAAAAAGAAAAGAGAGGAAAAAAGAAAAGAAAGAAGAGAGAAAAAGAGAGGAAAAAAAGAAAGAAGAAGAAAGAAAAAAAAAAAAGAAAAAGGAGGAGGAGGGGAAGGAGCCACCGTGGGCCGCCGGCCACCAGCAGCCGCTGTCTTCGCTCGTGACGCCTCGCACCGCCGACCTCCGCCGCAGCACCACCAAGCAACTGCAGCTCGGTCGCGTCCTCTCCAACTCGCAACCGTCGCCGCCGCTGTGCCGAGGAGACAACCCGACGGATCGAGCTCGCCACAGCCGGCCCCTTTGTCCACAGCGACGCCGCCACGACCCACCTACCGCCGTCGCTCCACGCCCTGCCTCGCGAGTCGCCACCTTGCACGCCTCCAGCTGCCGCCCATCTGCCGCCAACCGAGGAGATCCGGATCTTGAGGGTGAGTAACCCGACGGTGCAACCGGGTCATGGATACGGGTCCAGTTGACCCGGATTCGAGCCTGGGCCTGGGTCCTGTGCATCCGGGCTGGACCTCCCTTGGGTTTGAACTTGGGCCAGCTGACTTGAGCCTGAGACCTTGGACTTTGATGGTGGGTATGATTGAACCTGTAGACTTAGTTTTTGGGCTTGGACATGGGTTGTGCTATTTGGCCCAGTCCGAATTTAATTAAAAAAATAAAATAATAATAATAATAATAATGATAAACATAATAAACAAAATCTGAGAAATATATATGTATAATTATGTTATGGAATATATATTCTGGAAAGTATATACATAGAGTATGGTTTGTATCTTTTGGAAAATTTTTAATACTTGGTAGATAGTTTTGATATACATGCACTATGAATATATAATTCAAAAATATATATGTGTACTTATAAATTCATATTTATTTCAGAAAATTATGGTGAATATATTTTGGGAAGTATAACTAATTTACGAAAATATTTTTAAGAGAGTTTTAATTAAAGTATGGTACCGGAATTATATTCGAATATACGTACGGTTTATATTTTCGGTAAAAGATAATAATAACGGGTATGAACCGGGATGGGTAATTTCGTAGTATTGGCATCATAGTATACCGATTATGTGCATTTATGTGAGTATATATTGCTTTGTGGTATAGGTTTGGATATCGGGCAGTTTCCCGAGGAGCCGGCATCGGACCGGACATTATTTTCCAGAGTTGAGTAATCGGCCAAGGTGAGGATGGATAACCCTTGATATGTGCCCGTAATACTGTGTTTGTTTTGTTGCTTGTTGGAACTGCTGAGATGATTACTGTTGGTTGATTGACTGCTATGATGTTGTCGTTGTTGTTGATGTTAGACTGTGATATCGGATTTGTGATATTGTGTTGAGAATATTGATGAACTGGTCAATGTGGATAGTTGTGTGTTTTGTTGTTTGAATGAACTACTGAGAGGATCATTGTTGGATATTTGACTGTTGTGGTTATTGATGTTGCTGTTGTTGGACTGTGCTATTGGTCGTGCGGATATTGTGATGAACTGTTAATTATGAATAATTGGTATTATATGTAATGTTGATGGATATTTGGTAATATGGAATTGTGTTGGTTACTTGGCTGTTACGGTTATTGTTGCCGTTGTTGCTATGATGTTGATTTGCTTGATTGAACCGCTGTATGGCTGTTATTGGTTTATTGGATACTGTGTTGTGATTGATGTTGGACTGTGAGTAATTGATGTTATGAAACTGTTGATGGAATGGTCTGTTGAATAACTTGAGCTAATAGGAAGTTGGGTAATGGTTTGACTGTTATGGATATTGTGATTGTTGTCGGTAGACAGTGTTGTGACTGGATAATTGGAATAAACTATTGACTGCGGATAATTGAGAAATGGAAATTGGAAATTGGAATTGATGTGATATGATGATATATGTGGGAAGTAGTGGTACGACCCGATGGTTTGAAGATTAATTTTGGGATGCTATGGTCGGTTACTTGGTTTGGTTACTTGATTTGGTTGGCATGTTGATGCCTGTGGTTAGGGTATACCAAATACCCAGTGGTTCGGATATACCGAATATCCGTTTGGCTTGTTGCCCGTGGTTAGGGTATACCAAATACCCAGTGGTTCGGATATACCGAATATCCGTTTGGCTTGTTGCCTGTGGTTAGGGTATACCAAATACCCAGTGGTTTGGATATACCGAATATCCGGTTGGCATGTTGATGCCTGTGGTTGGGGTATACCGAATACCCACTGGTTCGGATATACCGAATATCCAGTTTTGGGATGTTGATCCCGGTATGGTATTTTGGGTTGTTGAACCCGGTGTGATTTGGTAATTTGGGACGTGGTCCCGGTATGGTAAGATTTGGTTTGCTTTGGTTTATTGACCTGGCATCCGGAATTAATTGATAACCTGGTACGACCCTAGCTTGTCCAGTGACAGGGACCCGGAAGATAAAATTGGTAATAAAAATTAATGAGTATTCATTTGTTCCTGGCTTTGATATGATTTAGTAGGATTCCTCTATCGTGTTGTTCGTGTTGGTTTCCTCTGATGTGTTGTTTGAGTTGGATTTTTCTGTCGTGTAGTGTGTGATAGTTGTTATAGCAGTATCCTTGTGATGTGATTGTTTGAGCTCATTGTTGTGATTGTTGTGTTTATTTCGAAAGTATTATGGTTGATCATATATCACTGTTTATCTTTCGTCGGTGAGCATTTCGGACTCACCCCTCGCCTGCGGGGTTTCATCCCGTAGGATGAGTTGTTTGTAGTGCAGGAACGTACCGGGCAAGCTGATGCGTACCTCGGACAGGACTCGGATCCATTAGTTGCATTGGGCTTTACATATGTTGTCGTGTGAGTTAAAAGTCTTCCGCTGTGCATATTGTTGAGTTTTCTGCTGTATATATGTTGTAGTTGGGCCATTGGGCCGGATGGTTGTTGTTGATGTCCCCGGGGTTCGGGTGACGAGTTCTATGTTGGGCCGAAGGGCCGGTTTTCAGTTTTGTTGATGGGCCGTTGGCCAATTTATTGATTTACACACTGTTGTTGGGCTTTATTGGGTAGGGTTGTCACAGTTCCGGCACGTGTTTACTGTGTACGGTAAAAACGGGTCGGGGCGTTTCATTTTGGTAGCGGAGCGGGCGTTAGGTCTTGCCGGGCAGTCTATGTGTGTTGTTGTCTTGTTTGCATAAGTTCGCTCTAGTTGTTTAATATTTTACATCATTTAGTTAGTGCATTATGGATCCAGTCGAGGGACGCCAGCTGTCGCGGAACATACACATATGAGGTAATGATGCCATAATATGCGAAAATACAAATATTATTAATATTGCTAATATTTTGATACAAAGGGAAATATTAATATATTGATTGCAAACAGAAATATTACATTGATATTTTATAAAAAGGAAAATAATACATTGATTTTTAATAATTTATAAAAATAAAAATACAATTAACGGTTTGGAACGACGTTGACACGGAAACTGGTTGCATCACTGTTGACGTTAACCGTGACTCTGTCGCTCCAAGAGAACCACATGCCGCCTCTGTCGCGCTGGCCAGGAATCTCGAACCGGTTAGCTTGAGGGAATCGGAGTGGAATCAGACCGTGATCGTCTCGTGGTTGCCACTGTGTCTCCGTCAGAAGAACCATATTGGGCTTGTACTGGTTCTTCAAGTCCCTCAGGGTTTGTGAGAACTCCTGAGCACGCCTTGCGACGCCTCTGTAGTTCCACACCAGTAGCCGTACCTTTGGCCAGGTTGGAGGTAGCCGAGTCATTCTGGGTATGCTCTGGGCTGTCATTGAGAGCTGGTAGTAAGCACCTTGCTCCACAGTCTGGCAAGTGGACTCCAGGTTGAACTCTTGAAGCCTATCCGAGATGAAGAACATCACGGAGTTTGCTGAGCCGTAGTATGAAGTCCTCAGAGTGCCGCGATCCTCTAGGAAGAACACCTCCTCCATGGGAGTGACGAAGAACCGCGATGAGTAGAGCTCGTCGACAAAGACCAGGCGTGGCATTCTGCCGAGCTCGTTCGGCAGCTCTTCAGCTCGTTCGTTGGCCATGCTGTAAGCCAGTCGGTTCCTTCTGCCAAGATTGGCACCTTCGACAAAGAACACTGACGAGGGAGCAGGCATCTTGATTCGGACGTGTGGGGTTTTGTTTTGAACGTGGTGTTTTCTTTTGCCTCATCGTTTTGTTTGCTTTTGATGCTTTTGATGAATTACACTTCACCGCTCCTTCTTTTATACTCTTACGGGGAGTGTGATTACCGTTTTTGATTTTCAAGATTTTGCTTTTTGAATTTTACCATTGCTTTATTTAATGCTTTGTTACTTTACGCGTTTTCGGGCTACTAAGCCAGTGTTTTACAGCTCTTTTCTGACTCACGATTTCTTACGCCCTGGCTACCTTGGTGTTTCTTTTGATGGTGTGTCATTATTTTCTTGCATCTTTTATCACAAGCATCCGTGACCGTTGAGGCTAAACGGATGGGGCCGTATCTCGAGTAGAGCGCATGTGCGACAAGCTCACCGCTGTTCGGACATCGTGGAGAGATACGAGCCTTGACAGACGTTTTGGCTTTTGCGAAAATTGTGAACAAGTGGGTATTGTTTCTTTCGAGGGACACAGGACGATCCCGTGATCATCGTCTTGCCAGTTAACGGATGTCTTCTTTACGAGGTTAACCGACGTCACCGCTAACTAAACGTGTCACGTTTCTCGGGATCGAGAATGGATACGATCGATCCTGAGCATCGATCATGAAAACGTGTTTTTGTTTTAATTTCTTTATGTTTTGATCTTTTCAAACGAGTTTTGTTTTTATTTCTTTTTTGTTTGATTTTGTTAAACAAATTTTACTTTTAATTTCTTTATATTTGATTTTATATATTCTTATAGTTATTTTTTTTTATTTTACCTTGAGATGTTTTATTTTCCATTTAACAAGGGATTTCTTAACATAAGAGATTTTGGATCTTAAAAGGAAATTTATTTTATTGATATCATAAAAGGTTTTACAACAGAGAAGAAGTACTCTACGGAGTTACTTGCTTCTCTAAGTCCTTTACAAGCTGCTGGACGTTCCTCAGGTGAGGGAACAGCTCTGCGCACGCCAGCTCAATTTGTGCCACCGCCGAGCTGATCTTCCTCAGGGAGACGTTCAGCTGCGTCAACTTCTGTTGCGGTGTGCTGCTCTCAGCTATCGCTTTGCCTTTCTTGTCCTCAGCTTTCTTGCCGGCACGCTTCTTCCGTCGTTTTGGGGAGACCACCATGTGCTCCTCCAGACCGATGATGTTGGTCTTGAACCGTTTCTTTGGAGGCTCTTCATCGGAGCTTGTCGGGAAAGCCGTGCCGCCGATGTAGCTGTTGTTCTCGGAGTCTGAGGTCGTTCGAGAACGGAGTGGAGAGTCCATGGCTGAGAGTGAATGTCTCAGCTGTGAGGATTGGTATTTATAAGCGGAAGAGATGTTGCTTAAGGGTATAAGCGACAATTCATGTTGAGGTTGGACATCCGGCAGAGTGTGCCAGAATCTTATCGTGGTAGGACCCACGGATAAGACGGAATTTCGGGGACGAAATTGTTTTTAAGGTGGGTAGACTGTAACAGCCCGGGTAAAATTTTCGATTTTTACCGGGACTGTAGAAATTGTCTTACCGTGATTTACTATTGAATTAATCTTGGGTAATTAATTCAGGGTAAATCGAGAGTCGTTTTTCGAAACCGAGGGTTTTCCCGCGCTCGTGATTTTCCCGTGGATTTTTCGAAACTAAGTTGGTATTTTTCAGGTTTCGGAATTTCTCGGAAAATCACACCGGAAAATAACTAAGGAGGTATCAGTTATTTTCTGGTCCGGATCGGACTCGCCCGTAATACGGACGAATTGCATTATTGGTTCTCATGTTGAATAGAAAAAAAAAACCAGCTTAAAGCCGGTGAAGGAAGCAGGAGAGGAAGGAAAAAGTGAAGAGAAAAAAAAAAGAGAAAGAGAGGGAGAGAAAAAAAAAAGAAAGAAGGAAAAAAAAAAAGAGGAAAAAATTGGAAACCGGAAAAAGAAAAGAGAGGAAAAAAGAAAAGAAAGAAGAGAGAAAAAGAGAGGAAAAAAAGAAAGAAGAAGAAAGAAAAAAAAAAAGAAAAAGGAGGAGGAGGGGAAGGAGCCACCGTGGGCCGCCGGCCACCAGCAGCCGCTGTTTTCGCTCGTGACGCCTCGCACCGCCGACCTCCGCCGCAGCACCACCAAGCAACTGCAGCTCGGGTCGCGTCCTCTCCAACTCGCAACCGTCGCCGCCGCTGTGCCGAGGAGACAACTCGACGGATCGAGCTCGCCACAGCCGGCCCCTTTGTCCACAGCGACGCCGCCACGACCCACCTACCGCCGTCGCTCCACGCCCTGCCTCGCGAGTCGCCACCTTGCACGCCTCCAGCTGCCGCCCATCTGCCGCCAACCGAGGAGATCCGGATTTTGAGGGTGAGAAACCCGACGGTGCAACCGGGTCATGGATACGGGTCAGGTTGACCCGGATTCCAGCCTGGGCCTGGGTCCTGTGCATCCGGGCTGGACCTCCCTTGGGTTTGAACTTGGGCCAGCTGACTTGGGCCTGAGACCTTGGACTTTGATGGTGGGTATGATTGAACCTGTAGACTTAGTTTTTGGGCTTGGACATGGGCTGTGCTATTTGGCCCGGTCCGAATTTAATTAAATAAAATAATAATAATAATAATAATAATAATGATAAACATAATAAATAAAATCTGAGAAATATATATGTATAATTATGTTATGGAATATATATTCTGGAAAGTATATACATAGAGTATGGTTTGTATCTTTTGGAAAATTTTTAATACTTGGTAGATAGTTTTGATATACATGCACTATGAATATATAATTCAAAAATATATATGTGTACTTATAAATTCGTATTTATTTCAGAAAATTATGGTGAATATATTTTGGGAAGTATAACTAATTTACGAAAATATTTTTAAGAGAGTTTTAATTAAAGTATGGTACTGGAATTATATTCGGATATACGTACGGTTTATATTTTCGGTAAAAGATAATAATAACGGGTATGAACCGGGATGGGTAATTTCGTAGTATTGGCATCATAGTATACCGATTATGTGCATTTATGTGAGTATATATTGCTTTGTGGTATAGGTTTGGATATCGGGCAGTTTCCCGAGGAGCCGGCATCGGACCGGACATTATTTTCCAGAGTTGAGTAATCGGCCAAGGTGAGGATGGATAACCCTTGATATGTGCCCGTAATACTGTGTTCGTTTTGTTGCTTGATGGAACTGCTGAGATGATTACTGTTGGTTGATTGACTGCTATGATGTTGTCGTTGTTGTTGATGTTAGACTGTGGTATCGGATTTGTGATATTGTGTTGAGAATATTGATGAACTGGTCAATGTGGATAGTTGTGTGTTTTGTTGTTTGAATGAACTACTGAGAGGGTCATTGTTGGATATTTGACTGTTGTGGTTATTGATGTTGCTGTTGTTGGACTGTGCTATTGGTCGTGTGGATATTGTGATGAACTGTTAATTGTGAATAATTGGTGTTATATGTAATGTTGATGGATATTTGGTAATATGGAATTGTGTTGGTTACTTGGCTGTTACGGTTATTGTTGCCGTTGTTGCTATGATGTTGATTTGCTTGATTGAACCGCTGTATGACTGTTATTGGTTTATTGGATACTGTGTTGTGATTGATGTTGGACTGTGAGTAATTGATGTTATGAAACTGTTGATGGAATGGTCTGTTGAATAACTTGAGCTAATAGGAAGTTGGGTAACTGTTTGACTGTTATGGATATTGTGATTGTTGTCGGTAGACAATGTTGTGACTGGATAATTGGAATAAACTATTGACTGCGGATAATTGAGAAATGGAAATTGGAAATTGGAATTGATGTGATATGATGATATATGTGGGAAGTAGTGGTACGACCCGATGGTTTGAAGATTAATTCTGGGATGCTATGGTCGGTTACTTGGTTTGGTTACTTGATTTGGTTGGCATGTTGATGCCTGTGGTTAGGGTATACCAAATACCCAGTGGTTCGGATATACCGAATATCCGTTTGGCTTGTTGCCTGTGGTTAGGGTATACCAAATACCCAGTGGCTTGGATATACCGAATATCCGGTTGGCATGTTGATGCCTGTGGTTAGGGTATACCGAATACCCAGTGGTTCGGATATACCGAATATCCAGTTTTGGGATGTTGATCCCGGTATGGTATTTTGGGTTGTTGAGCCCGGTGTGATTTGGTAATTTGGGACGTGGTCCCGATATGGTAAGATTTGGTTTGGTTTGGTTCTTTGACCTGGCATCCGGAATTAATTGATAACCTGGTACGACCCTAGCTTGTCCAGTGACAGGGACCCGGAAGATAAAATTGGTAATAAAAATTAATGAGTATTCATTTGTTCCTGGCTTTGATATGATTTAGTAGGATTCCTCTATCGTGTTGTTCGTGTTGGTTTCCTCTGATGTGTTGTTTGAGTTGGATTCCTCTGTCGTGTAGTGTGTGATAGTTGTTATAGCAGTATCCTTGTGATGTGATTGTTTGAGCTCGTTGTTGTGATTGTTGTGTTTATTTCGAAAGTATTATGGTTGATCATATATCACTGTTTATCTTTCGTCGGTGAGCGTTTCGGACTCACCCCTCGCCTGCGGGGTTTCATCCCGTAGGATGAGTTGTTTGTAGTGCAGGAACGTACCGGGCAAGCTGATGCATACCCTCGGACAGGACTCAGATCCATTAGTTGCATTGGGCTTTACATATGTTGTTGTGTGAGTTAAAAGTCTTCCGCTGTGCATATTGTTGAGTTTTCTGCTGTATATATGTTGTAGTTGGGCCATTGGGCCGGATGGTTGTTGTTGATGTCCCCGGGGTTCGGGTGACGAGTTCTATGTTGGGCCGAAGGGCCGGTTTTCAGTTTTGTTGATGGGCCGTTGGCCAATTTATTGATTTACACACTGTTGTTGGGCTTTATTGGGTAGGGTTGTCACAGTTCCGGCACGTGTTTACTGTGTCAGGTAAAAACGGGTCGGGGCGTTTCATTTTTTCTTCTTTCTATTAAACTGATAAGAATTAAACTGTTATTCTCTAACAAGATTTTTGTTATCATTTTTTTCTTTGTTTGATTTTTATTTATTCTCACAGAACTAATATAAATACTGGTGTAGACACTGTGATGCAGCTTACTTTGTGTCACTGTATCTGTGATACAGTTTCTATATCATTCATCCTCTCTTATCCCTCCTCAGTTTTTATATTATTCATCATCTCTTATTCTTTTTTTTTTTTGTTTGATTTTTGTCACTGTATCTGTGTGTGATACTATTTTTATATCATTCATCCTCTCTTATTTCTTCTCTATTTTGTTTGTACTTGCAGTAGGTATGAATATTATTATAGTATTAACAGTTTTTTTTGTTTCTCAAATCAAGCATTCTGTTTTTTTTTTCTATACTTTCTATCAAATACAATTATGTATGTTAATTTCTTAAATATATTTTAATCTTTTTTTGCAAGAAAATGAGTATTAATGCTTTGGATTTTTTTACAGAATCTCCTTATTAATCTGGATATGATATTAATTGATGCAAAGGTATGTTTTAAATTTTAATTATTTTATTTAGTTTTTTTTGGTCTTTCCTACCTTTTTTTATCTTTTTTGGTTTTTTTACATAGTATTAGCTTTTGATATTTTATTGAAGCGCCCCGACCCGTATTTACCGTACACAGTAAACACGTGCCGGAACTGTGACAACTCAGCCCAACAAGGCCCAGCATACAGTGTATAAAGCTTAACCCTGGCTCAACAGCCCAAAAGTATAAGCAACAATATGGCCCTACGGCCCAACATCAATAACATCAATAATAATGAAACTGGCCCAATGGCCCAACAACAATAACAATATGCACAGCGGAAGACTTAAACTCACTAACACTGTATGCGACACATGCAATCTATGGATCCAAGCCTGTCCAAGGGAAATGCTGCAGCCTGTCTGGAATGCACCAAGCCTGTACATGAAACAACTCATCCTACGGGATGAAACCCCGCAGGCGAGGGGTGAGTCCGAAACGCTCACCGACGAAAGATAAACAGTGATATATTCAACCATAACACTTTCGAGGTAAACACAACAATCAAATCAGATGAATCTATCACAAACAACATAACAGTGGATTACAACTCAAACAACACAACAGAGGAAATCATCGCAAACAACACGACAGAGGACTCTCACCAAATCATATCAAGCTCAACCAATCACATCACAAGTAAATTACCATAACAACTATATCAAGACCAATGAATGCTTAATTATTTTTATTACCAATTTTATCTCCGGGGCCCCGTCACTGGACAAGCTAGGGTCGTACCAGGTTATCAATTAATTCCGGATGCTAGGTCAAGAACCATTCCACATATCAGAACAACCGGATATTCGGCATATCCGAGCCACCGCGGATATTCGGCATATCCGAGCCACTGGGTATTCGGTATACCCCAACCTCAGACAACATCATACCAACCAGATATTCGGCATATCTGAGCCACTGCGGATATTCGGCATATCCGAGCCACTGGGTATTCGGTATACCCCAACCTCAGACAACATCATACCAACCAGATATTCGGCATATCTGAGCCACTGCGGATATTCGGCATATCCGAGCCACTGGGTATTCGGTATACCCCAACCTCAGACAACATCATACCAACCAGATATTCGGCATATCTGAGCCACTGCGGATATTCGGCATATCCGAGCCACCGCGGATATTCGGCATATCCGAGCCACTGGGTATTTGGTATACCCCAACCACAGGCATCAACATGCCAATCAAATCAAGTATCCAAACCAAGTAACCGACCATAGCATCACAGAATTAATTTTCAAACCATCGGGTCGTACCACTACTTCCCACATATATCATCATCTCATATCAATTCCAATTCCAATTTCCACTTTCCATTTCTCAATTACCCACAGTCAATAGTTTATTCCAATTTTCCAATCACCACACTGTCTACCGTCAGCAATCACAATATCCATAACAGTCAAACAATTATCCAATTTCCTATTAGCTCAAGTTACACAACAGACCATTCCATCAACAGTTCATAACATCAATTACTCACAGTCCAACATCAAACACAACACAGTATCCAGTAAACCAACAACAGTCATACAACAGTTCAATCAAGCAAATCAACATCATAGCAACAACAACAACAATATCCATAGCAGCCAAGTACCCAATACAATTCCATATTACCAAATATCCATCAACAGTACATATAACACCAATTATTCACAATGAACAGTTCATCACAATATTCACACGTCCAATAGCACAGTCCATCAACAGCAACATCAATAACCATAACAGTCAAATATCCGACAATGACCCTCTCAGTAGTTCATTCAAACAACAAAACACACAATTATCCACATTGACCAGTTCATCATTATTCTCAACACAATATCGCAAATCCAATATCACAGTCTAAGATCAACAACAACGACAACATCATAACAGTCAATCAACCAACAGTAATCATCTCAGCAGTTCAATCAAGCAACAAAACAAACACAGTATTACGGGCACATATCAAGGGTTATCCATCCTCACCTTAGCCGATTACCCAACTCTGAAACATCAATCGGTCCAAAGCCGGTTCTACAGGAACTGCTCGATATCGACTCCTATATAACAAATAACAAATGCACACATAAGATGCACATAATCGGTATGTTATGATGCCAATACTACGAAATTACCCTTCCCGATTACTTATCCTTTATTTATTTCCTTTTATCGAAAATAATTTACCGAACGTATTTCCGAATATAATTTCGGTACTATACTTTAATTAAAACTTTCCTTTAAATATTTATATAGAATAATTATACTTTTTCTTCTAAAATAATAATAATTTTTCCTAGAAATCATATCATATATATGTGTTTTCCCAAAATTGTTTCCATAACATATATTACTTACCAATAATAATTATCAAATATTATTATATTAGGAAGCCATACTCCCAGAAATATAATTATATAAACTTTATTTTCTGAAAATAAATAAGAATTATAAATATTCATATATATATTTCCAACATAAAATACTTTTCCAAACAATTACATTATCCAAATAATTATATATTTCAGAAATATAAATCATGTATACCATAAATTCATATTTTCCCAAAATACTTCCATGATTTAATTTTCAAAGTATTAACCATAAAAATATATATATCAGATTTTATTTTTCCTATTATTAAAATACCAACAAAGCCCAACCATGAGCCCAAGGTGACTAGCCCAGCCAAAACAAACCCAACCAGAATTCGGGTCTACCCGACCCGCGACCCACTCATCCGGGTCACCACACTCACGGGCTCACCTTCACCTGCAGAGGCGGCGGCGGCTGAGCACGACACGGCGACGAAGGCGACGGTGACGAGGCGCGGTGGCGTCGCGCTGCAGCTGCGGTGGTCCTCCCGGCGTTGGTGCTGTCACGACGGAGGAGATGGCGTGAGGGAGGAGTTCGGGCGAGGGAGGCCGGCAGCGGCGAGTTCACTTGTCGAGCTCGTCTCGACTTGGCAGCGACGGCGAGCTGCAGGAAGGGCGACCGGCAAACACGAGGCGCTGGCGGCTGACGGAACGGCTGCAGATGGTCGCTGGCGGCGGCGTGTCGTCGGTTGCTGCGGCAAGGGAGAAGGAAGGGAAGGACGGTGGCGGCGGCGGCGGCAGCCTCTCCTCCTCCTGTTTTTTTTTCTTTTTTTTTCCACTCTTTTTTTTCCTTCTCCGGTTTCTTTTTTTTCTTTTCTCTCTATTTTCTTTTCTCTCTTCTTTCTTTTCCTTTTTTTTTCTTCTCCTCTCCACCGGCTGCCTTCTTCTTTTAATCTGTTTTTTTGTTTTTTTTTTCCTACTATTAGACATGTGAAGCCCAAATAATGCGATTCGTCCGTATTACGGGCGAGTCCGATCCGGACCAGAAAATATCCGATACCTCCTTAGTTATTTTCCGGTGTGATTTTCCGAGAAATTCCGAAACCCGAAAAATACCAACTTAGTTTCGAAAAATCCGCGGGAAAATCACGACCGCGGGAAAACCCTCGGTTTCAAAAAACGACTCCCGATTTACCTTGAATTAATTACCCAAGATTAATTCAACAGTAAATCACGGTGAAACAATTTCTACAGTCCCGGTAAAAATCAAAAATTTTACTCGGGCTGTTACATTTATTTTCCAGATTTATATTATATTTTTTTTACTGCATTGTAATAGTTTTTTTATTTGCTTTCCTGATTTTTAATTTTAAAAATTACTCTCTTTTTTAATTATTATTTTTATTATTAATTAATTCTTTTAGTTTCTTTTTCTATTTTTTGATATTTTTATTGGAGAAAATGTATATTTTTTTCCAATTTATTTGAGTATATAAGATAACAAATGCCTAGAAATAATTATTAATATGTTCAATAATTTTATAAAAATTAATTAATATACAAGCCCGTGGAACCCACGGGAAGTGAGCTAGTGGCAATAAAGCAAGACTTCAAAAATTCTATGTGTCAAAATTGGGTGAGGGATACAGTTTTAAATATATATAATAGATGTGTTATGTTATGTTATGTGTTACATTTATGAAGGATTATTTGCTTTTTCCAATACTATAAGATTAACTTCACCGCCAGCAGTGATGTAGTTATAATGTCTCGTAAATAAAATAATTTGATGGAGAGAATAATTAATGGGTATGACTTTGTGGAGGAAAAAGTCAGTTACAAGGGGATGAAATTGACCAACAAGGGAAGGACAAGCAAATCGTTGGTTTTTTTTTTTAAAAAAATTAGAATACTCCAAAAGAACACAAAATAGGGCGTCTTCCAAAGTCCTTGTCATTTGCATGTTGAAAATAAACAAGGAATCCTAACTTGACACACACATTAAAAAATCCAACTGAGCTTACAAACTTTGACCAATATCATATGCCATAATGGAAGTACTCCATCTGGTCTGACCACATAAAGTTCCAAGAAATGCTTGGCTTTGGATCAGAGTGTCTATGTACCTACTACTCTATATAATGTTTGAAACGGTCTTGTGACACCAAACCAAACCAAACCAACTAATTCATAAATGTGCATATAGCAACCCATCATCTCTCCCTATCCCACCTATACGCAGAGACCACCACCTCTCCCAATTAAGAAGAAGCCATATTGGTACGTATTCTATTTCCCATCCCATGTGCCCCTTCTCAATCTCATCACAATCCCCTCAAATCAATCCATCATTTTGTTTTTCTATTTCTTGTTTTTTCAAAACCCAAAGTTGCAAATAAAATCTTTGGGATTTTGTTCCTTTTCCTGGTCGAAATTTAGAAAGTAGTAGTTATCCAGATTGGGGGTGTGTATTTCTTCAAAATTGTTTTTAAAACAAAATTTACCCTATTTTTAGCTGTCAAAAAAAACCCCCGGAACTTTTACACTCGGAAAAAAAAAAAAACTTTTTTTGGGGGGATTTTTAGAAATAGTAGTGTTTATCTAGAAAAGTTTAAAACTAAAAATCCAAAATTAGAAAGCACAAAAAGGATTCTTTCTTGATTTATTGGCATCTAATTAGTAGTGTTTTTGACGAAACAAAAACCCACCCTTAAAGAGGAGGAGAGAAGACAAAAAGGGTTGTTTCCCCTGCCTCTTTTTGTGCCATCGTTGAATCCAAAGGGGGGGAGGGAGAGAAGAGGAGAGTAGAGAGGCAGAGAGAGAGAGAGAGTAGAGAGGCAGAGAGAGAGAGAGAGAGAGAGAGGGGAAAGTCTCTGCAGCAGAAAAAGAGATTCTTTGACTCTCTCTCTCGTTACCGTTCTACGTTTTACATTTTATACATACATACCAGCATATTCCTTCGTTTTAACGAACATATATTCATCAAAAAGTGAGGGTCTAGCTCATCTGGGTGCCTCTTATTTTCCCTCCCCGGCTCTCTATTGGCCAAATCTGCTGGTGGGTTCTCCAGCAATGCATCATTTGAGCTGCAGATTCATGCTTTCCTGGTTCTTAGCTCTACCTTTTGTGCCTATTTTTCTCTCAAAAGACAAATGTATTTTCTTTTCGTTTTTCATATTGTGAATATTTTGTTCGGTGTATAGATTCGTTATCCATTTGAATCTCCTTTGTCGGTCAAAAGAATGGAAGCTTTTTTTTTGTTCTGGGAAATTATTAGTATACTGTTTATTGAAAGCAAAATGTTTCTCTTAAAACAAAAACACGTTATGATGTATTTCACTTCTAGAAGTTTGTTGCAGTCGGGAATCACGTGTTGACATTTGTTTTGGTTTACTGTTCTTCCTGAATCTCTGCAGATTCTTCTCTTTTGTTTGAGAGAGAAATTGAAAATAAGCCAGAGCGAGAGAGAGAGAGACAGAGAGACCAGGCGCATTGCATAAATGGGAAACTGTTGTGTGACCCCTGCTTCTGCCTCGGAGAAGAAAACCAAGGGGAAAAAGAAGAAGCAGAATCCATTCTTTGGTGACAATTATGTTGTCACCAGTGGATCTGGACCTCTAGATAAGCTATGCGTCCTGAAAGAACCTACAGGCCGTGACATCTCGCAGCATTATGATCTGGGTCGTGAGCTTGGCCGTGGTGAATTTGGTGTTACATATTTGTGCACTGATGTCAACACCGGTGAAAAATTTGCCTGCAAATCTATCTCCAAGAAGAAGCTGAGGACTGCTGTGGATATTGAGGATGTGAGGAGGGAGGTTGAGATCATGAAACATCTGCCTGCACACCCCAACATCGTCTCACTCAAGGCTACTTATGAGGATGATAATGCGGTGCACATTGTGATGGAATTGTGCGAGGGAGGGGAGTTGTTCGATAGAATTGTTGCAAGGGGACATTACACAGAGAGGGCAGCTGCCGGAGTTATGCGTACCATAGTGGAAGTTGTTCAGGTTAGATTTGTTTATCATCCATTCCAAAATATAAAATAATGTTCTTAGTCACCCTTGATGATTATGTTCTTGTTCTTGATGTTGCATTTCGTTTAAGTTCCTGGCTTGTGTGGGGTGTTTTCTGGACTGAGATTGCTGCCCTGTTTCTTGACTTTTGTTCGAAATTAGCATTTATCTTATTGATGAGTTAGAGATGGATTTTGTACACTGTTACCCACATAAGTAGCTCTCTCTACGAGCTTCTTTTTTATTATCGCATAGTTATACTGAATAGTGGAGTGTTATGAGATGGTAAGTTTTGTGTGTCTTGCTTTGCAGATGTGCCATAAGCATGGAGTCATGCATCGCGATCTCAAACCTGAGAACTTTCTATTTGCTAACAAGAAGGAAGCGGCTGCCTTAAAATCAATTGATTTTGGATTGTCCGTCTTTTTTACACCCGGTACTGTACTGTCATACCATTTTCATGTCTTTGCCTTTCCTTATTCTGCCTGGGAGTTTACGGGTTTTCTATTCCTATGTACTTAATGACCTTTTTTTTTCCTAATACAGGTGAGAGATTTAATGAGATAGTTGGAAGTCCTTACTACATGGCTCCAGAGGTCCTGAAACGCAATTATGGCCCAGAAGTTGATGTCTGGAGTGCTGGAGTTATCCTCTATATTTTACTTTGTGGTGTTCCACCTTTCTGGGCAGGTTGGTTTTCCCATTATGGTTGTCTAAATCCTTGAGAGTTGAGAAGGCATGTAATAGTGCATTTAGGTTGAGCCCATATTGTTAACTGGACAAAGGAAACATAGAAGGCTTTTGTATGTTATTCTAATTCTTTTCTCCTTAACGCAGAAACTGAGCAAGGGGTGGCACAGGCAATTATTCGTTCTGTTGTTGATTTCAAGAGGGACCCTTGGCCTAAAGTTTCTGATAATGCTAAGGACCTCGTAAAGAAAATGCTCAATCCTGATCCTAAACAACGCCTTACAGCTCAGCAAGTGCTTGGTAGGGTTTTCTCATTATTGTGTTTCCTATTCTACATATACTGCTTTCTGGCTGTCCAACTGGACGAATAATCCTAACTGTTTTTGTAGATCATCCTTGGTTACAAAATGCAAAGAAGGCTCCAAACGTCCCATTGGGAGAGACTGTACGATCAAGGCTCAAACAGTTTTCTATGATGAACAAGCTCAAGAAAAGAGCTCTGAGGGTAATGAGTTCATTGGATTGCCACATAATGCATAGTTGATGCTGCAATTGTAGTAGGAATTGATGTCATAAAAACCCATCGTTTTTGGCTTCACTAACCTATGCCATTTCCTTTTCCCTAATAAACTTCTGGATTTTCCGTCTGCAGGTGGTGGCTGAGCATTTGTCAGTAGAGGAAGCGGCTGGCATCAAGGAAGCATTTGACATGATGGATGTTCGCAAGAGAGGGAAGATTAACCTTGAAGAACTTACAATTGGGTTGCAAAAGCTTGGCCAACATATGACGGATGAGGATGTTAAAATTCTTATGGAAGCTGTAAGCATCTTTTTCTAGTAAACCATTCTTTTAAAAGACACTCATCCCTTTACCAAGAGAAGCTTACTATACTGTTGGTTTGTATTCCATCGGTTTTTAGTCATCAAAATGGGCTTGGTCTAGCATGTGCTTTGGGAGTTTCTCTCCCAGCACTCTCTCTCCCTTTGCATCATCGATTCATTGTGGACCATCTTTTTATTTATTTGGTGCTCCCACCCAAAGCTTCGGCCCTTTTGCCACATAAACTTAGCAAATATTACCAGTGACCCAATAATGCTCAGAAAAAATATTTTTCCAAATTTTTTAGCCTAGTTGAGAACTTGCAAGAAGTTCTGATCATGCGTCACAAAATTTTCATAATGGCTTAAACCAATATGCTTTATGCTTCTGCTCTCTCTCCCCAGTCCTATTTGACTTATACGTCCGCTGAAGGAAATTTTTATGCTTCATTGTTTGCGCTTTACATAATGAATAACTGAGACCTGCTTTCTACAGGCTGATGTGGATGGTGATGGATCACTCACTTTTGGAGAGTTCGTTGCAATTTCAGTTCACATTAAAAAGATGGGGAATGATGAGCATATTCATAAGGCCTTTGCATTTTTTGATCAAAACCAGAGTGGTTACATAGAAATTGAAGAGTTGCGTGAGGCGTTAAATGATGAAGTTGACACCTGTAGTGACGATGTTATCAGTGCCATCATGCAAGATGTTGACGCAGACAAGGTTAGTAATGTGTTTGCTTTGCTTGAGCTATTAAATTCATGTTCAGTAGTCTACAGTTTTTTACGTGACAACTGTTAATTCTCCTAAGATTCACTCAAGCCAAAGGCCTCATCTTATTGCCAAGCCCAAGAGTAAATAGTCCATATAATACTACACAAATTTCAGGCTGTCAGTTTTAAGTATGGATCTAAAACTTTTAACAAAAATTCTATCAGTTATCAGGGGAGCTTTTCATTAGATTTTGTAATCATTGTGTCACGAGGTACAATCTCGCCAAACCTCAAAGGAATTCATCTTACATAACTAACTAATTGCAAAGTAGTTATTTATATCATTTTTTTGGAACCTAACTTTGATCCTCTTCCTGTTCTTTTTGCCACAATTTGGTCTTATCCAGTTACTGTGCTCCTGGTTATTTTCTGTCCTGTTTCATCTTTGACACCTGCTGCGCTAAAATTTGTTATGCATTTTCATATGACAGTAGCATACTGAATGTCGTCATGATAGCAATATCGCAACATATCTCTTCTCCTTCATCATAAATTCAGTGTCCTCTACACTGTCTTTTGCAACTCAATGGTTTTTCGTTGCGTGCATGAATGATGGAGACAGAATAAGATGGTGCTGTATTATTACATGGAATATCATTTGGGTTTCTTGCATCTCCAATGATTTTATGGCTCCCAAAACCTGAGAAGTAAAGCATGTTGTCATTTGATGTTGCAGGATGGGCGCATAAGTTATGAGGAATTTGCTGCAATGATGAAGGCTGGTACAGATTGGAGAAAAGCATCTAGGCAATATTCACGAGAAAGATTCAACAGTCTGAGCTTAAAGTTAAAAAGGGATGGATCATTGCAGGCGGCTAGTTGAGGATAATATGAAGCGCCAGCAGGAGAAAAACCAAGCACACAAAAAGAAATCAAGAATCTTTCATTGGTTAAAGAGTTTCTAATCATTTTTCCACCTTTTTTTCCCCTCTCCTCTTCGCCAGTCCGATGTGATAGGCAGGATTACAGCGATGTTCTTAGTATCTGGATATGTCTAGAATTGTTTGTATTGAGATAGTTGCACAACTTGACTGAAAAGGAAAGGATAGTTGCACAACAGGGTTACCTAACGCCATAAACTTTGGCAAAGATGTGTGGGCTGCAACTTCTCTTGTAAATATGGTGATGTCGTAAAATCCTGCAAGTGCACAGATTGGTATAGCAGCAAGTTGTTCCACAAAGAACTGTTGTTGAAACTGTACTTGTAATGAAATAGATGATTAATTGAGCGCAATGAGCAAGGGACAACAGTTTGATTTGAGAACACACTTTGAAGATAAAAAGAAAACAAATAAACTAGATCTGAAACTGGCAGTAGTTTGAAATCAAGTGGATGAGACTTTAGTATCGTCAACCTGCTGTCAATGGCGGACATGAATGCATGCGAAGTCTGTTTATGTGAGGTGCACTATCCATCCTATCGCCATTTGGTTTTGTTTATCCAACGAATGAATCTCCGGTTTGGCTATTCCATTTTACTGCCAGATCAGGTGTGTTTCCAGTTCACTTTTAATTAGTCGCCTACCTCTGCTCTACTGTTTTGAGTTGTCTACTACCAACAGGACCGAATCCCCCAAGAGAGTAGCCGTCCTTAAATATCCACTTGGTTGTTCTACATAACTCGGGCCCATGCTCATGCTTGCAAAGGTTAAACACCAGGAAAGAACTTTAGAGCAGACCATATCATTTTTTTTGTTTTTTTTTTGAGAAATGGTCGTTGCATTGATGGAGAATTAACTGTTTACATCACTGAGAGCAATTGACATCAAATGGGATGGAAAGTTATCCAAAACTACATGTTCATCAAGAAAAAGGATGGCTCGCTGTGCCAAAGCATGTGCCAAACAATTGAACTTCCGCGGGTGAAGGACCTCAACTGGGCAGCAAGTGCTTTCATGGACCAAACCAAGATAATTCGGGGGAGCATGTTTTGTGGACTTGAGCTCAGTGATTACCATAAGAGTACCTGATTCTGCCTCAATATCCATAAATCCCAGAGATATAGCTAGCTGTATACCATAGACCAGGGCACGGGCTTCTGCCACCTCCACAGAAACTTGAGGCTCAATGGACTTCGAGGCAAGCATGACTACGTCACCAGTGGAGTCCCGGATGACAGCACCAATTAAGCTGCATCTACATTGAGCTTGTATCTTCCTGCCGCAGGAGGTTTCCAGCCCTGTGAAGTTTGTGACACTGGATCAGGGGGCAGTGGATTTGCTCTGATCTGATGGCAGTGGCCTCCTTGTAACTAGAGAGGGTGGCCATGACCATGTCTACCACTGAGTCAGGTGTCAGTGGATGGCCTTCAAAATGGAGCTTATTACAGGCATACCAGATTCCCCATAGCACCATCATCCATTTTTCAATAACACTAGCATCACCATCATTCCATAATGCTACGAACCATGCACAAAATGCACAAATTTAAAGGAGAGAGTTTGAGGAATAGACAAGGTCATATTCTCCATTTAGAGACCCTTACTATTATTTTACATTATAATTAACCTACATTGTTAAATTACGTAAATAAAAATAATAAATTAAATTAATTTATGAACAAAATATGTAAGAATTATTGAAGACAAAGATTTTTGTACCAGTCATATATTTTTTTTTCTTACACTAGTATTTACAGATTACTTATAGCTGAATGAACCCTTACCCAACCAACTAAGGGCTGCACCATATTCAAATACCTCATCAATAACATAATCTTCTATTCCCAAATAAGCCAAGGAAATTAATAATTAAAGAGCAGTACTACTCTAAGAAGAGATGATTTCTGGACTCAGCACAGAATGGACACAGGACATCCAAAGGGTTCCCTCTGTTAGGGATAATAACTTAATTAGGTATAAATCCAACCATAACAAAAGGTTTCCCAAGCCCTTAATTAATAATAGCAGAAGCTACAGCCACTTTTAGATGATGAAAAGTGGAGAGACTTATCATGTGGCCAAAACTATTTGGGATGAGTAGATCAGAACAACAGATTGTACTAATTCAACCCAAGTTCTGAAAAATTCAAAACATCAATACTGCGAGCGAAGCAGCGAGCGAGCATGGGTTGGATTGGTTGGAGGCAGAAATTCTACATAGGCTAATTAATACCAAAACACAAAGTGGAGTCAAAAGGAGGAAAAAATTGGAGATGAGATGACAACTATAAATGAAAGAAGCAAAAGTGTACAAAGTGTAGCCAGAAACACAGAATTAATTGAGCAAAGCTAAAGTCTCCGTGTAACTAAAACCCATATGGCATATCCAGCCAAACACATGGACCATTTTTCTAATCTCAACATCATACAGACAGAGGCCCTCACCAGTAATTAGGAATAGGAACTTTGTTATATTCAAGGGTTCTTGTGTTAGTACAGGAGCTCCTGCTGGCTCGATAATCATCCATTTAGACCACGAGGATATCGATTCCGGTGCACCATATTCTTTCATGATCCAAATATGTAATCCAATAGCATCATCAGCAGTATGAATGTGGTCGTCAATCAAGGAGAGTTGTCCTCTGCATATTACCAACCGCAACATAAGCGCGACAGCAAGGTCATGTGGCAACTCTGTCCTCCTAAATGATTCCTTCTTGGTATCAAACGAGAGTATAGCACAGGGCCGGCGTGAAAGCCAATGTAGACAGTCGTTGAGGAGAAGAGGAAGTTTCTGGACCCGAGGAGGACGGTAGCCAGCAATGTTCCTCCAAGCGTTTCTACTCAGCTCGTGAAGTTGCACCACAGGTAGATGAGGATCTTGACCCTCAATTATTGCCAGATCTGGGTGTGGATGCAGAATCCTGAGCAGCTTATAGTCGCTTGTCTGGGCGTCAAACCAAAACCCAACTGCATCCCCAATATTATCACGAGGGTGGGTTCTTACAACCGGAGGAGGGGGAAGAGTGACGACATGCTGCTTATTATTCAGGATTGGATTCCACAGTATAAACTCATAAATTTGCACCCTGTCATCATTGAATTTTCCATGTGGAAACTCGTAAGTATGCACCCTGGCATCAGTGAATTTTCTTTGTAGACATAGCAGACCATTGCAGCAACCAACAACAGAAACAACATATTCCATTGTCGCCCATACTTCCAAAGGACAATCGGGCAACTTTTCGATTAATGGAGGAGATGAGTCCTCCTCATTACCCTCCACTACGAAGAAGGATTTCCTGTTCTCAACATCATTAATCCACGACGGGTTGAACAGAAACCTTGTCGTGTTATTGCCAATATTATCCTTGGAGAACACGGTAGAAGTGTGTCTGGAAACGAATCTGCTGCTGCCGATCTCAGAGTGCCATTCACGGGACAGGCTCCTGAAACGTAGGAGGGATCTGGCTGGCGAGTGTATCAGAATTTCCTCAATGATTTCTCTTGGCAGATGATGGTTTTGCTGTCTTCTCTTTTCTGCTGCCCCACCTGCCATCGTTCCACCTTTCGACGTTAATTAATTAGAATTGTAGGTCGTCTAACCA
Organism: Turnera subulata; assembly: GCA_028386065.3. NCBI lineage: Eukaryota > Viridiplantae > Streptophyta > Magnoliopsida > Malpighiales > Passifloraceae > Turnera > Turnera subulata. Next base: position 23,609 of record JAKUCV010006922.1, on the reverse strand, counting down.
AAACGATAAAAGGCTCGCTGGAATTATATCAAAGGAGTCTTCTTTTCTTTTCTTTTCTTTCTAAGGCATGTAGGAAAACAGATTCTTATATATATATATATATATATATATATATGGGAGGGGAGGGCTGGGCTGGGTTTCAGGGACGGAACTGTTGGTGTTAACAAAAGCCTTTTAGCGAAGAAGCAGGGCTGGAGAGGTATACTTACCAAGCCAGAGTCCCTCCCTATATGTGCTTGCTAGCGAGATTTCTGAACGCCAAGTATATATTATATAGAGTGGGATGGGCTCAACTTCTTGGGCAAGAGAATTGTATGTTGATTTTCATAAAAAGAAATAAAAAATTGTAAGTCTACCGTAAAAAATAAAATAGGTCTCATTCAAATTTATATCTATCTATCTATATATAGAATCGGGAGGCAGACCACAAATTGACAAAATTATTCTTAATTAACTAATTAATAAAGTATACAAATTAATAATTAGTTTTCTTTCCGCTATCCAAAAATTTACTATCCCTCATTAATTAATATAATAATATATATAAATTAATAATTACAATTTATATTTCTATTTAAAACTAATTGTAGTTCCTCTTGATGTGTTATTTGATCCTTGTTTGTATAATGTTGGAGCTTCTCTATTGGTAGATTAGAAAAGCGACAAAATTTGGTTCAAGAAGAAGGGTAGATTGAACCAAGTACCATCTCGTTTAGCATAAAAAAAGGAAGGGTAGAGAACCAAGTGCAATGTCCATAGTGTAGCTCTTTGCCAGCTCAGTCTGTAACAGCCCGGGTAAAAGTTACATTTTACCGAGACTGTAAAAACACTTTGTACAGTAATTTTCCAAATAAAAATAATCATGTGTAATTATTTCAGGGTAATTTACGCTTCGAATTCCGAAACCGAGCACTGTCCCACGCTCGGGATTTTTTTACGGATTTTCCGAACCAAAGATGGAATTTTTCGGGTCCAGGAATATCGAGAAAAGTCAAGATTAACCCCGAGTTATCGGGCTAGGAATTAATCAAGGGGATATTATAGATATTTTCTGGTCTGGACGGAACCCGCTTCATATGCTGCACAGTGAGGAGGCTGCAGCCGCCATTCACTGTGAGCATGTGAATGATCAGTTTGCAGCCCGTGCACCACCAATAACTGCATGTTTCCCACTAGCTGTATTTCTTTATTTTTTCCCTCTTCCTGCCTCAACAACACACACACCAACCATCATCAACATCTCCAAGCTAAGCTCTGCAAATCACTGCCTCAACCCATACTCCCCCATCCTTCCTAAATCCAACCAAACCAAAAGAGAAAAAAAAAAGAAAAAAACACTCACCACCAGGCAAAACGCCGTCGTTTTGCAAGCCCCCTTCCCCTTTCTTCTTCTCTTTTCTTCCTTTTTCCGTGAACCCGCAGCCAACAAACCACCCAGCCGCCGCCGCCACCGACAACGCGTCTCGCACCACCACCTACCCCGACGTCTTCTCCACTCAGCCGCCGACTTGAGGAGACCGTCGCCGCCTGTCCTCGCCGCACGACGCGCCGGAGGAAGCCAAGGACCCGACAGCTGCTCCATTTGGACCGCCGTCACCCGCGTCCTTTCCACCACGGTGGGCCGACGCCGACGCCTCCCCGCGCTCCCTCGAGGTCGCCTGCACCACCTGCACTCGCCGCGACGCCGACCGAGCCTTCGTTCTCGCGCCGCCGCCTCGTCTGCCGTCGAACTCGCAAGGATCCGGATCGAGGTGAGAGACCCGCCTTGTGTGGGCAAGACCCGACCTTGCGTGGGTCAACCCGGGCAAAACTTGGGGCTGGGCTGGGCTTAGGACCCGCCCTGGGCTGCAGATCCGCGGGTCCGGTCTGGGCTCCACGTTTGGGCCTGGGCTGACGTGCTGGGTTGAGTCCAGGGTTGGGCTTAGCTTCTGGGTCCAGTCCACTTAAAAAAAAAAAGAAAAGAGAAAAGGGGAAAATATATTTTTTGGAGCAGATTTAAATTCTGGAAAAAAAAAGAGAAATAGTTGGAAAAAAATATGAAGGGATAAAGTTTAGGAAAGTAATATTTTGGAAATAACATAGATATGATTTGGGAATAAATAGTACTCTAGGAAATATAAACGTGATAAACAATAGTTGAGTAATTAAATTGAGAAGATAAACATAGGGGTAATAATAATAATAACAGTGATAGTAATTAATAATTTTGGAAAATATATGGTATACCATATGAGGAAATAGTTATTTTGGAATATGTAGATGGTAAATAATAATTATTTTTAACAAATATTTTGGGAAGTACTTTCTTGTAGAATAAATTGGAAAGGGTACTATCAAAGTAGATACGTACCGGGGTAACAACCGGATATAGTTAGGGTAAAATATTTCCGACCTAAGTAATTAAATGGTGAATTATGACGACGATAGAAATAACCCGGGAAGTAACCGAGACGAGACCGTATTTAATTTTCGTAAATACAGTAGTAGCATGACATTGCATACCACTTATATGTGCATATTATTTGCTTGATATAGGAGTTGATAACGAGCTGGTACCTGAGGAGCCGGACTTGGAATCAGTTGGGCAGTTCCAAACTTGATATCGGCTAAGGTGAGGATGGATAAACCCTGATATGTGCCCGTAATGCTGTGCTTGTTCCTTAGTTGTTTGTGTAATCTGTTGCTAGGTTGATCTGCTAGAATAACTGTTGTCTGATACATGATTGCTATGGAATAATTGATGCTGTTGATGGTATATGATAGAATTGTGTGTTGTGTTGGAAATATTGTTGAGATGTTTTATGTGAAAGATTGATGATATGAGATTGTTGATTGAGTGAGAATTGGATTAATCTGAGATAATTGAAAATGGGTAAATGATGAGAGAGTAAAGGAAATTGAACAGGAATTTGAGATGAGAATATAATTGTCACTTGGAAAGTAGTGGTACGACTAGATGGTTAGAGACTAGTTCTGTGGTGCCTTGCCAGAGGGTTTGTTGGTTGGGGGTGTTGACCCCGGATTTGTGATATTGGGATGTTGATCCCGGATTTGAGATATTGGGATGTTGATCCCGGATTTGAGATATGGGGATGTTGATCCCGGATTGTGGTGGGGCCTGGCATCCAGAATTAGTTAATAACCAGGTACGACCCTAGCTTGTCCAGTGACGGGGCCCGGAAGATAAAATTGGTAATAAGAAAATAATTAAGCATTCTTTTGGTCTTGGTATAAATGTTATAGTGTTTTCCTTGTGTCGTGATTGTCTGTGCTTATTGTTGTGATTGATGTGATTACTTCGAAAGTATTATGGTTGAATATATCTTTGTTTATCTTTCGTCGGTGAGCGCTTCGGACTCACCCCTCGCCTGCGGGGTTTCATCCCGTAGGTTTGGTTGATCGTAGTTCAGGTACGATGTTCGTTGGCTGCTGCTTACTACTCCACCTGACCCGGATCCATACACCGCTGCATCTGCATTTTAGTCTTCCGCTGCTTATCTTTCTAGTGTGTTTTTGCTATTGTTGTTGTATTATATCTGTTGTGGATTAATTCAGAGGGTATTGGCTTGAATAAGGTCCCCGAGATCGGGTGACGAATGTTGTATTTGGGGATTGCTTGTATTGTATATCACGTTGTATGAACTGTCTGCTTCAGTAGTAGAACAGTTCCGGCACGTGTTTACCCTGTACGGTAAATACGGGTCGGGGCGCTTCACAGTCAAAGTTGTTAGGAGTCTTTAATTAGTGGAAGTCTCTATATCTTCTTTTTATTTGTTTTATCTTGGCATAATACCCAATTTTATACATCAATTTGTATATTTTGGTCAATTTCATACACAAAATTATCATTGGGTCAATTTAATGTTTAAGTTTTCACGACTGGGTCAATTTAATACATTAGTTTCAAAATTGGGTCAATTTAGTCATAAGGATCAAAATTGAAGGGGATTACAAATCTCCCAAGTCCTAAACCTTTGGATTTTTCGCAACTAAATCCAGTATCTTTTATAAAAAACCATTTGAGTTATATTACTTTATTAGTTATAACAAACAAGTCCTAAACCTAATTTTCATCAAATTTTAGATTCTAAGTAAAAAGAATTCCCTAAATAAAAATACTATAAATGTTTATTTTTTTAAAGAAATACTAAACCTAAAGACACAAAAAATTTTAAATTTAAAATCATAAAAATTCTAAAATTTCTAAACCATAAATCATAAAATTTTAAAATTCTAAACTTTAAAATTTTAAATTCTAAATCTTAATAAAGTCTAAACATTAGAATCATAAAATATTAAACCCTAAATCCCAAAAACCAAAAAATCTCAAACCTTAAGTCCTTAATCCCTACACCCTAAACCCAAAAAATAAATCTTAGACCTTAAACTGCTGAATTCTAAAATTTTAAGCCTTAAACCCTAAACTAAAAATCTTAAAATAAAAAATCCTAAACACTAAAATCCTAAAACCTTAAAACTCTAAACTAAAATCCTAAAATTCTACAATCCTCAAATTTTAAATTCTAAAATCCTAAAATTCTAAATACTTAAAATTTTAGGTTTTAGGGTTAGGGTTTTTTAAATTTTTAAATTTATTATTTCTTTTATAAAAAATAAAAATTTATGATATTTTAGTTTTAATTTTTTATTTAGGGATTTTTTTCTTTAAATATAAAATTTAAGGGACCAAAATTGAACTTATCCCCTAAAAAAGAGTTAAATTTAACGAAATGACTTGACACAAATTAAATTTTAGGACTTTTTTATAGTAACTAATAAAGAAATAGAACTCAAATAGGATTTTAAATATGTAGGACTTAGTTGCAAAAAACCTAAAGGTTTAGGACTTTGGAGAGCTGTCAGTTTTGACCACTACCACTAAATTGACCCAATTTTGAAAATTGAAATATTAAATTGACCCATTTTTAAAAACTAATACATTAATTGACCCAATTATAAATTCATGTATAAAATTGACCAAAACATACAAATTGATGTATAAAATTGGGTATTTGCCTTAAAAATCTTTCTTTGTGCGGGTGTAAGTAAGGAAAAACATGTGAGCTGGAAAAGGGAAGATAACCAGTCTAGATGAGCCAATACGTAAGTAAGGGCCAAAAAGAATGTATAAAAATAAAAAACATGAAATAGCCCACTACTATATAATCTAGTAAAATTCGTTTTGACTTAATCAAAATTTTGATAACATTAAAAAAACATAAGTAAAATACATGGATTAGCATAAATGTCATAGTAAATGAGATTTACTGATAAGAGGTATCCTAAAAAAATGATGAAAATTTAATTAATATAACAAGGAGTAAATGTTAATGATAAAATAAATAATGAGTTGTAGATTGAAACAGCCCGACCTCTATTTACCCAGTATACAATATTTACAGAAAAATAGTACTGACACGTGGCCAATACATTGGATATAGCAGTAAATTAGTCCAACCAGTACAATAACCATGCAACCGTCACCCGATACGGGCACATCATCATCTGTACAACGGAAGCATTTTTTACATACTCTGTGACAACTTATGCAAGACTCAATGCATGCAATTGCATTCGAGCCCTGTCTGAGGTAACGACACAGCCTCCGGTATGTAAGAACTGTGTGAGGGGTGAGACCAACCACTATCTCACTGATAAACAAATAAACTGCAGTATACAAGCAACCGTAAATACACCAAAGCTAACACAGAAACAACAGAAGTACAACAAGCGCATAATAGCCACCAGGTCAGACAACTTACCCGGCCTTACCATATGACTAACCTCTCATCGTTAAACCAGTCTTCTAACTCACTGACATTTGATGACAGACTTTCCAAATTTTATTACTAGGGCCCCTGTCACATGATAAGTATTGGCCGTGCTTGGTAGCCATGTTAGCTAACCCCAGGGTACTCCCCGCTAAACCAAAAATATCACAAATCATATCACAAATAAGTGAGTCCCGCAGTCCTTCCTATAACAAATCAACTGAGTCCCGCAGTCCTCAACCGGGAGTCCCGCAGTCCTCCCTATCATATCATAATCACAAGGTGACTACCATCTGCCCGTACCAATACCTGTCACGTGACAATCTAGATGTCTAAGTATTATTATCATTTTTCACTTATTTTTATTTTTCTCTCTCATCAATGGAATCAAGACTGGACCAAGACCAAAAGACATCACTACTAATCCAATTTTGCTATCTAGGCCCTGCCACGGGTTAATCTAGGGTCGTATCTGGTTATCGACCTATTTTGGGTGCCAGATCAAAATAGAATCCGGGATAGACATCCCAATATCAAACCAAACCGGGATAGACATCCCAAATGTTAGCCAAGCATCGACATACTTATCACAAGTAACTAGATCAAACCAAACAGGGATAGACATCCCAAATGTCAGCCAAGCATTGACATGCTTATCACAAGTAACCAGATCTTAGCCACCATAAAACAGTCTCTAACCATCTGGCCGTACCACTACTTACCACATGACACATAAATCATCATTACTCCAATTCTCAAAATAAATTTCAATATTTGATATCCCAAACTATTCAACCTGGACCTCAATTAACAGACAACCTTCTGTTACTAGGCCAACAACAACAACAATAATAATCATAGGAGTCACAATAACTCAGCAGTTCAATCAAGCAATTCAAGTATCACAGAATCACAACAGATCCAGTATATCATAATCAAGGCAAACGTCAACAATACATACGTACCATCAAACAATTCAAATAATGGCTCGAGTATCACAGGCAACATACCGAAGTTTAAAATTTTATATCCTCACCTGATACTCTTTGGAAGCTGATATCTGGTCAACCTTGATACCACTATATTATAGCAACAACAATCACTTATAATGCACAGTCAAAGATGGTTATGGATGATGTCAGTTTAACAGTTTTTAGACGGCTTATCTTTACCGGTTCTATTTTATTATCTCTGTAATTATCTTATTCCAAAGAAAAACATAAAATTTAGAGTCCCTCGGTAAGTGGCCTTGTTCACAGAGTCAGCCTACCCAACCAAGTGGGAATTAACTGCTTATGTACTTCCGGCCGATATACCGATCATACTCGATCTTTATATTAATATCAAAACCGAGTGGCTAGGCCGATATCCCGACCCTTTATTAATATTAATCTAATCAAAACATAATTCAATAAATCAGGAATTAAATACAATGGGCCTTCCGAGTGTTTAGCCCAATTAATTATAAAGTATAAGCTGAAATTAAATAAAAGGCAAGGATTGAAAAATAAATATCATGGACTTTTTTATAATATTAGCCCAAAGAAAACCGAGGAAATAAATACAATGAGACTTTGTAATAGCCCAGACAGAAAATGAAATTATAAATCAAATACTAAAAGTAAAATATGGAATAAAATCATCGGTTAGCATTTGACAAATTAAATTTAATTATTCGTTTAACTAAAACCGTTCTTAAAGTCCGGGTCCGTTAATATCGTTTAGGGTCCGTTAATGATGCATGGATAGTCCAAAGGTCCAAGGGTTTTACTAAAGTCCGTTCTTGGGTTCGCCGGTACATTCCCGGGACACCGATAATCTGTCGGATTCGGGCAACACTGTACATCGCAGTCCTCAACACACTCAACGTTCGCTATTTACTGCTCGTCACCCAACAAAACACCAAAACCACACCACCAGGACAACATCCCCGCCATCAACAAACACACTATCCCCACGGCCACACACCGGTGGCCGGTATTCCACCACACGACAGCATCCACAAACCCGAGCATTACCACCTTGATGTGGTCAATCCTGCAAGTGCACAGAATCGTCGTGGTACTCAAGGTCGTATCCACAGAGACTAGGCAAGATATTAATCGATTCAATCTTATGGCAAAGAAAATAAATGAAGAGAAATAATATCGGAATTGAAGATTGATAAGAGAGCAAATATCGAATTGAATGCAAAGAGAAGAGAAAGTAGCAATGACAATGAAAATGATAAACAAAGTAGCAATGATAAAAGGCCTAGATCATTCGGGAATTCACCCCCCTTCCTTTGCCATGGATCAATGTACTATTGAAACCTGCATCCAAACACATGAATTTTGATGGGTAACAACCTGTAGTGAAACTATCCGCTCTCGCCAGTCTAGTCTCGTCTCAAAGAGTCACCTAATCACTTTCGTCAACTAGATTACCTCTAGGAGCAATGAAGCTTGTTGTTGCTACTGATTCCACGATAACCTAAACCCCCTCAGCATTTAGATTAAAGATGATTGTTGATTTTCAGATAATAGACTTCTCCTCTCGGTACTTCACCTATTACTTAGAAGTTGCAATAAAGCTGGCCACTTCCTTAAAGCAAGAAATGAGCTCACAACAATCAATCAAAATTACTTTGTGAATGAAATGCAGCAAATGGTATATCAAACCATAGAAAATTTAGGGTAGGCTACATCCCTATGATCTATGATCTAGAATGAAAGCTTAGTTCATGAATGAACTTGAAACAACAAATGAAAATGGAAAAGACATGGTTTCCTCACAACAATCTCAAAAGAAAATGAAAGGAACAACAACTTGACAGAATTTTTGGCTACTAAGTGTGTATGTCCCTTCTCCCCTTCAGCTCTCACTCTTTTATAGTGCTTCTTCACTAGTTGGGCAGCTTGGAGATGACATATTTTAGTGTCCTTTACCTACCAAAATCGTGCTGGAAGGGGCCTGAATATTGAAGGCATTTGCTGGTGGAGTGGTTGCAAGGTATGGGTTGCCACTTGCTTTTCCAGCCTAGCATGAATATTCCTTCCTTTTTGCATGTGCTGATGGTTGAGCTTTCTTTCCAGGAAATTATGTTGGTTTCCAAGCTATTTTATTCCCCTTTAATGCCTTCTAGGTCGTCCAATTTGATTATCCAACAAAGCATGTCCTTCTGGTTGCCATGATGCTCTTCTAGAAGGGATCACATGGTTGGCAACATATGACCTCAGATATGCAAGCACTTTTGGCACCCTTAGACATCATAATTGGACTTAGGGAAGTTGTAGATAATTCTTTTATCTTTCTTTCCATATAAAGAACTCCCAATTTGGACTTGTGTAGTAGGAGTTATGATAAAAATACCGAGACTGGGTCGGTGGCCAGTGCAAAATTTCTGCGTTTTGGGCAGAAGGCGGTAAACATCGATGTTTGGTCAAGTAACATCGATGTTTGATGAAGCAACATCGATGTTTGTGAAGTTCAGCATGTCAAAAATTGGGCAGAAGGTCTGAAACATCGATTTTGGAGTTACAACATCGATGTTTGGTGAAAATAAGTTCACAGAAGCCTTTCAACATCGATGTTCAGGATGGAGTGAATTGAATTGATCAGTGCTCCTAATCCGTAAGGCCAAAATATCACTGGAAAGCTTAAAATGTCTACTTTCATCTCTAACTAGTTTCATGTTAATTGGACATCTGAGGCTTCTGAAATCGTCCAAAGAGTGGACTGTGCTCAAGTTTTTGCCCGGTTTCCAACTTTGGCCGAAATTGATCGTTCTCGGTAGTGAAGTGGGACGATTTTACCCGAAAACATAATTGTTAGTTCAAACAATTTATTCAACAATCAAACAAAGAAAGATAGGTAAAATGTATGATTTTTATTCGAAATCATAATAATAAAGAAGTTTTCATGCCTTTAATACTATGTGAAATATGTGCATATCAAATACCCCCACACCTAAACTTTTGCTTGTCCCCAAGCAAAACAAATTATAAACATGATGACAATGATATGCACTGATTATTGTTCTCAACTCTGATCCAATGTTACTTGCTTATAATTAACTTGTTCTGTAGACTAAATAGAGACATGTAAACCAAAAGTAAATCAAGCATTTCACTCACCTAAGTTTAACAAAGAAATCGAAGATCAAATTTCCGCACAGGATTATACTATTCAGTCCTTCTTTGGTATGCTCTTGATTAATAAGGGGTGTTTGAATATCCCATATGCACATCCAAGGTTTCCACTTCCACTAATGGACACAACTCTTGAACTTAAGATCATTAGGTCTTTAACGGTTGTAATGGGGCAAGGTTGGTGTATCAACAAGGGGTATAGGTAAACAAAGTATCTGTTGAAGTTGTGGATTTCCTCCTAAAATTGAGTTTCTTCTTGCTTCATACTGACTATGATGTTGTCTTCTGATCCCTTTTTTTTTCATAGCGATCATACGCCTGCGTTTATTAGATTTTGATGAAGTACAGCGATGACCACAATGTAGTGGAGAAAAGCAAAAGAGCCCCGTATGTTGGTGGGCTTAGGTGCATGACTGCAAATTTGTTCTCCTCCTTGTAGCAAGTTCAGTCAATTTTCTTTCAATGAGCAATACTAGTGGTAGGAGGTTAGACATCATCAACTTAACAGATAAAAGGGTAGGATAAATCAAGGAAAATCATGCTGATCAGGCACATGATGGTCACTTAATTGGCTACTAAGGGGTGAAAGGAGGTTGATGTGGATATAGAAGAAAACATTTGACCATCATACTAGGCTCAAAGTGGTGAACTAGGGATAATGTGATCAAGGGTTGGCCAAGGTTTATATGTGGTTAAATTCAAGGAATGCCTAACTCATTTCTCAAATCAAGGTTGTGTCTAAATTTCGCCTTAGTAAAAACGATGGATGTGTTCTAGGATTGTGCAACTAAATGCAATTGAAACACCTCTATTAATTTTTAAAAGCTAAGAGCAGACCTAATCCTTAGGACATCTTCCTAGTGATCTTGTTTAGAAATCCAAACGTGTCTTTTATCAAACTCTTATAAGCTAGGTGACTTGAAAACTTTTATCACAATGTCTCTTCATAAGCCATACAAGGAACAAATTCAATCCAATCAATAAAGTCCCATTGTTTCAGGCTTGATCAAGAAGAATAAAGGCGTGAATGGAAAAACAAAACAAAATGCAAAACAACAAATGCAATCTTTTCCTCAATGAATTGAAATGCAATTTGAATAGAAAGAAAAATTCAAAATGTAATGAGAAAGAATAGAATGATAAGGTGAATGACAAGATGCATAACAACTAGCTTATCAAAGTATGTTTTGAAGCATCGAATATATAAATTTAGGGATTTGAGTTTAGGAATGCTTCTGTATTTGTTGTAAAGTCATCATGCTCCTTGGTTTCGGCACTTGATCCTCTTTCCTTCTCTTTCTTCAGGTTGCCTCCCGAACAGCGCTTCTTTAACGTCTTATAGCTGGACATGAGGTATGTCAAGGCATAGGCGGATTTGCTAATGACAAAATCACTTGGTCGCCAATTCTATCATCCGTTTTGAACAGCTTGAGACGCTGTCCATTGACTTTGAATGGCTCAGATTCTCCATTGGTGATCTCCATAGCTCCATGGGGAAAGCTCTGAACCACGGTGAATGGTCCGGACCACCTGGATCGAAGTTTTTTGGGAAAGAGCTTCATTCTAGAATTGAAGAGAAGCACTTTATCTCTTGGATGGAACTCTTTCTTCAGAATATGTTTGTCATGCCATTTCTTTGTTCTCTCCTTGTAGATGCGGGAGTTCTCATAAGCTGCAAGGCGCAACTCCTTTAACTCATTAAGCTGCAAAAAAGCGTTGTTCTCCTGCTGCCTTCATGTCTAAATTGATGTTCTTGATAGCCCAATAGGCTTTGTGCTCAAGTTCAACGGGCAAGTGGCATGCCTTTCCATACACAAGTCGGTAGGGAGTGGCTCCAAGAGGAGTCTTATAGGCTGTCCTATATGCCCAAAGGGCATCATCGAGTTTGAGGGCCCAATCCTTGCGAGTTTGTCCTACCGTTTTCTCCAAGATTTGCTTGATTTGTCGGTTGGAGACCTCTACTTGCCCACTTGTTTGGGGATGGTAAGATGTTGCCACCTTATGAGTGACTCCATATTTCTTCAAGAGGTCAGCAAACTTCTTGTTGCAAAAGTGGGAACCTTCATCACTTATGATGGCTTTTGGAACTCCAAATCTAGTGAATATGTTCCTTTTTAAGAACTTAGTCACCACATCAGCCGTGTTTGTTGGTGAGGCGATTGCTTCCACCCATTTTGAGACATAGTCCACTCCAATTAGGATGTATTCATTCTTCCAAGAAGAAGGAAAAGGGCCCATAAAATCAATTCCCCAAACATCAAATACTTCCACCTCTAATATGCCAGTTTGAGGCATCTCATTTCTTTGAGAAACATTCCCGGTTCTTTGGCATTGATTGCATGCATCAACAAAATGCTTGGCATCCCGAAAAAGTGTTGGCCAATAAAAACCAGATTGCAACACCTTTGCTGCTGTCTTGTCGGCTCCATGGTGTCCTCCATATGGTGAATTGTGGCAGCAAGTAAGGATGTCTCGAAATTCACCATCAGGAACACATCTCCGAATCATGCCATCTCCACATCTCTTAAACAACAAAGGATCATCCCATATATAGTACTTCAGGTCTGAAAAGAACTTCTTCTTTTGGTTGTAGTCCAAGTTGGATGGTAAAGCCCCACATGCCAAGTAATTGGCACATGATGCAAACCATGGTGTAATTTTGTTGAAGACTCTTTGGACTGCTGCAATCAAGTTTTCATCAGGAAAGGAATCATCAATTGGAACTTCATTACACCCGACTTTCTCTTGTTGCTCTTGTGTCAATCGGGAAAGATGATCGGCTACTACATTTTCAGTCCCCTTTTTGTCTTTAATCTCAAGATCAAACTCTTGAAGAAGTAGGATCCACCTAAGTAGGCAAGGCTTGGTTTCTTTCTTGGTTAGCAAATACTTGAGTGCAGCATGGTCGGTATGCACAATCACTTTGGAGCCGAGTAAGTATTTCCGAAACTTCTCAATGGGAAACACCACAGCCAAGAGCTCTTTCTCCGTGGTTGCATAGTTGACTTGAGCGTCATCCAAGGTCCGGCTTGCATAGTAGATGGCATGAACTTTTCCATCCTTTTTTGGTCCGAGCACAGCACCTATGGCATAGTCACTAGCATCACACATGATCTCGAATTGAAGTGACCAATCCGATGGTTGCATGATTGGAGTTGAAATTAAAGCTTGTTTCAACCTGCAAAATGCATCTAGACAAGACTTATCAAATACAAATTCGACGTCTTTATTAAGGAGATTCGTCAAAGGTTTTGCAACCTTTGAGAAGTCCTTAATAAAGCGTCGGTAAAATCCAGCGTGTCCAAGAAAACTCCTTACGGCATGGACAGAATTAGGTGGTGGCAATTTTTCTATAACTTCTATCTTTGCTTTATCAACTTCAATGCCACGGTGTGAAACTAAATATCCAAGTACTATGCCTTATTGTACCATGAAATGACACTTTTTCCAATTCAAAACAAGGTTAGACTCTACACAATGTTGCAAAACCTTGGACAAGTTTTCAAGACAATTCTGAAACGAAGTTCCATAAACCGAAAAATCATCCATAAACACTTCCATAATCTATTCAAGAAAATCATCAAATATGGCCATCATGCATCTTTCAAATGTAGCAGGTGCATTACAAAGCCCAAAGGGCATGCGTCTATATGCAAATGTACCATGTGGACATCTAAATGTTGTCTTTTCTTGATCATGGGGATGAATAGGAATTTGAAAGAATCCTGAATAACCATCCAAGTAGCAAAAATAAGAATGTTTAGCTAACCTTTCAAGCATTTGATCAATAAAGGGAAGGGGAAAATGATCTTTCCTAGTGGCTGAGTTAAGTTTCCTATAATCAATGCACATTCGCTATCTGGTTACAGTCCTAGTAGGGATAAGTTCATTATTTTCATTTTGGACAACCGTTATCCCTCCTTTCTTTGGTACAACATGGACTGGACTCACCCAATTACTATCCGAAATCGGATAGATTATCCCTGCACTTAAAAGTTTGAGAATTTCCTTTTTAACCACTTTTTTCATGTTCTCATTTAATCGTTTTTGATGTTCAATGCTAGGTTTGGCTCCTTCTTCCAAATGAATTCTATGCATGCAAAAACTAGGACTGATTCCAGTAAGATCATCAATGCTATATCCTATAGCTTTACAAAATTTTCTCAAAACACATAACACTTGTTCCTCTTCTTCATGTGTCAATGCGGCGTTAATTATCACAGGACAAGTAGAATTTGGTTCCAAGAAAGTGTACCTTAGTTTTGGAGGCAATTGTTTCAACTCCACTTTCGGAGCTGCTTGGTGCTTGCTATCTGTTTGATTCATACTTTGTTGCAACGGTTCACCCCCAGCTTTGCTGAAATTTTCAGGTTCTTGTCCATCTCCGATCGAGCAAATGTACTCGTGCATTTCAGATCCTAATTCATCAAAGGTTAAAAGTGTGTCAGTTTGATCATAAAATGGTCCATCTTTATCTATTTCTTCAGCTACCAAATCTTTACAAGCATCCACTTGGTAACACATGTTTGCATTCATTTCATTCTTGGCTGCCTCCGGAATGTTGAACTCCACATTGTCGGAGCCAACCTTGAGGGTTAACTTTCCTTGTGAACAATCGATCAAGGCACCAGCTGTAGCTAAGAATGGTCTTCCCAGTATCACTGGAGTTTGAATGTCGGCTTCCATGTCCAAGACAACAAAGTCTATGGGAATGGACATGTTTCCAATTTGCACAAGAATATCTTTAAGAACTCCAATTGGATGCTTAATTGTTCGATCTGCAAGCTGCAAAGTCATTCTAGTGGGCTTGAGTTCCCCAAAGGTTAGCTTTTCTGAAAGTGATAATGGAATCAAGCTTACACTAGCTCCTAAATCACATAGTGCTCTATCAATATGTAATGGACCAATTATGCAAGGAATATAGAATCTCCCTGGATCTTTCCGCTTGGTTGGAAGTTTTTGCAAGATGAGAGCACTACATTTCTCCGTCATTGGAATTGTTTCAGCATCTTCTATTGCTCTTTTCTTCGAGAGGATGTCCTTAAGGAATTTGGAATAGCTTGGCATTTGAGTGATCACTTCTGTAAATGGTAGAGTTATGCATACCTTCTTTAGCATCTCAATGAATTTTCGAAAGTGTGCATCAAGCTTTGTGTTCTTATAGACTTCCGGGTATGGCAATGGTGGCATGTACGGTTGAACTTCTGGTTCGGCTCCGTTTTCCTTGTCTTTGGTTGCTTGCTTGCTGCCCCTGATTCTTCTTCTTCTTTGCTAGGTATATCACCGGACTTATCAGCTGGATTTGTCAATTGCTTGCCACTCCGCAAAGTGATAGCCTTACATTGCTCTTTTGGATTGATCTCCGGCTATCCTGGCAATCTGCCTTAATCATTCTGAAATTGTTGGGCATTTTGTGCAATCTAATTTTCAAGGATTTTGTTGTGTGCCTTGATTTGGGAAATCTCCTCTATGATGGTCTTGAACATGGTGACCATATCGGGCTGAGAATTATTTTGGTTGCCTTGGTAATGTTGCTGCCCTTGGTATGCTTGTTGGTATGGCTTTATTGATGGTATTGGTTCTCTCCTTGCTGGTTGAAGTAGTTGGGTTGTCTATTGATGTAATTCACTTCCTCTGAATAGAGTTTTGGGCACTCATTGAAGTGATGAGGCCCGCTGCAAGCTTCACATTTCAAAATTGTCTCCGGTGCACTTGATGATGATGCCTTTGCAAATTTTGTGTTCATCTCCTTGATTTGATGTTGCAAGGAAGCAATGGTTGCCTCCAACATTTGAACCTTATCAACTTGCAATACTCCATGGTGGTTTTGGCTTGTGGTTTCATCCGCTAAGTTCTCTATTAGTTGGCAAGCCTCCGGATAGAGTTTTGACATGAAGTTTCCTTCGGCTATAGAGTTCATGGTGGACTGCCCGGTTGGTGTAGCTCCATCATAGAATGTGTTTAACAACACGGGAGGATGGATCATGTGAGTTTGGAATCTTGCAATGAGGTCTTGGTATCTCTCCCATGCATCTTTGAGAGACTCGTCGGGCCTTTGCTTGAAGGTTAGAATTTCTCCTCGTAGTTGAGTGACTTTAGATGATGGGAAGAATTTCTTCAAGAAAGCCGACTGGAGCTGGTCCCAAGTGGTGATGCTATTCGGTGGGAGGCTAGAGAGCCATTTTTGTGCCTTGTCTCGCACCGAATATGGGAATAGGCGGAGCCTTTTTGCATCTTCGCTACACCCATTAATCCTGAAAGTGTCACAATAAGAAAGAAAATTATGTAAGTGTTGGTGAGGGTCTTCAAATGGAGTTTCCAACAAAGGTGTTTTGCTGAACCATTGAGATTAGGCTCGGTCTAAGTTCATAGTGAGCCGATTCTATGGCTGGTTGGGCTATTCTGAATCTTGGCATGCCGGCTTGGCGAGCTAATAATTCGTTCATGGGCACCGTGTTGAGTTCATTTCCTTCCGCCATGGTAGTTGGGAGAGTTATTGGTTCTTCTTGTTGTTTAGATTTTGCTATGAACAACCTTTCGGGTTCTGGTGTAAATTCAAGCCTTCGGCTTTTGCTTCGGGCGTTATGGGTCATGCACCCAAAATACCTGAAACTTAGAGAAAAGGTGAACAAGAGAAAAGGCCAGTTAGATAGAACCTAAAATTACTTGACGTTAGTCCCCGATAACGGCGCCAAAAACTTGATGTGGTCAATCCTGCAAGTGCACAGAATCGTCGTGGTACTCAAGGTCGTATCCACAGAGACTAGGCAAGATATTAATCGATTCAATCTTATGGCAAAGAAAATAAATGAAGAGAAATAATATCAGAATTGAAGATAGATAAGAGAGCAAATATCGAATTGAATGCAAAGAGAAGAGAAAGTAGCAATGACAATGAAAATGATAAACAAAGTAGCAATGATAAAAGCCTAGATCATTCGGGAATTCACCCCCCTTCCTTTGCCATGGATCAATGTACTATTGAAACCTGCATCCAAACACATGAATTTTGATGGGTAACAACCTGTAGTGAAACTATCCGCTCTCGCCAGTCTAGTCTCGTCTCAAAGAGTCACCTAATCACTTTCGTCAACTAGATTACCTCTAGGAGCAATGAAGCTTGTTGTTGCTACTGATTCCACGATAACCTAAACCCTCTCAGCATTTAGATTAAAGATGATTGTTGATTTTCGGATAATAGACTTCTCTTCTCGGTACTTCACCTATTACCTAGAAGTTGCAATAAAGCTGGCCATTTCCTTAAAGCAAGAAATGAGCTCACAACAATCAATCAAAATTACTTTGTGAATGAAATGCAACAAATGGTACATCAAACCATAGAAAATTTAGGGTTACATCCCTATGATCTATGATCTAGAATGAAAGATTAGTTCATGAATGAACTTGAAACAACAAATAAAAATGGAAAAGACATGGTTTCCTCACAACAATCTCAAAAGAAAATGAAAGGAACAACAACTTGACAGAATTTTTGGCTACTAAGTGTGTATGTCCCTTCTCCCCTTCAGCTCTCACTCTTTTACAGTACTTCTTCACTAGTTGGGCAGCTTGGAGATGACATATTTTAGTGTCCTTTACCTACCAAAATCGTGCTGGAAGGGGCCTGAATGTTGAAGGCATTTGCTGGTGGAGTGGTTGCAAGGTATGGGTTGCCACTTGCTTTTCCAGCCTAGCATGAATATTCCTTCCCTTTTGCATGTGCTGATGGTTGAGCTTTCTTTCCAGGAAATTATGTTGGTTTCCAAGCTATTTTATTTCCCTTTAATGCCTTCCAGGTCGTCCAATTTGATTATCCAACAAAGCATGTCCTTCTGGTTGCCATGATGCTCTTCTAGAAGGGGTCACATGGTTGGCAACATATGACCTCAGATATGCAAGCACTTTTGGCACCCTTAGGCATTATAATTGGACTTAGAGATATTCTACAAAGTTGTAGATAATTCTTTTATCTTTCTTTCCATATAAAGAACACCCAATTTGGACTTGTGTAGTAGGAGTTATGATAAAAATACCGAGACTGGGTCGGTGGCCAGTGCAAAATTTCTGCGTTTTGGGCAGAAGGCGGTAAACATCATTGTTTGGTCAAGTAACATCGATGTTTGATGAAGCAACATCGATATTTGTGAATTTCAGCATGTCAAAAATTGGGCAGAAGGTCTGAAACATCGATGTTGGAGTTACAACATCGATGTTTGGTGAAAATAAGTTCACAAAAGCCTTTCAACATCGATGTTCAGGATGGAGTGAATTGAATTGATCAGTGCTCCTAATCCGTAAGGCTAAAAATTATGAACTTTATATCACTGGAAAGCTTAGGATGTCTACTTTCATCTCCAACTAGTTTCATGTTAATTGGTCCTCTGAGGCTTCTGAAATCGTCCAAAGAGTGGACTGTGCTCAAGTTTCTGCCCGGTTTCCAACTTTGGCTGAAATTGATCGTTCTCGGTAGCGAAGTGGGATGATTTTACACCTGAAAACATAATTGTTAGTTCAAGCAATTTATTCAACAATAAAGCAAAGAATGATAGGTAAAATGTATGATTTTTATTCGAAATCATAATAATAAAGAAGTTTTCATGGCTTTAATACTATGTGAAATATGTGCATATCACACCCACGTCCACAACTATGCCATCAACGCCATAACAACCAACCCAAACAACCGTACCCACAGCAACACCCAAAATCCACACCCGTTTCAACAGCACGGAGTCATAGCACAAAACCAAGACCGATTAGTCCAATCCAACAGAAACCCGATTAAAAAAAGGAAGGAACTATGGAATTGAGGAAGGGTAGTCGCCGGGTCTTACCCACACATCAACGCGGTTGGCGACGATGAGGCAACGCGGGAGAGGAGCGATGATCGTGAAGGAAGGGAGAGAGCGAGATGATGTGAGTCACATCGCGACGATCCAAGGCGGTGATGATGTGAGTCGCGTCGCGACGATCAGTGTGGTGGTGGCGACGATCCAAGGCGGCAGCGATCACGAGCACCGAGGAGAGGAGGGGAATCGATTGTTGCAGCGGCGACTTGGAGAGGTAGAAGGAAGAGGAAGAAGATTGAGGCGGCGGCATTGCTCACCCACAGAGAACAAGGCGAACTCGGCAATGGGGAAGGAAAGCAAGAGATGCGAGAGAAGAGAAGATGGCGAGGGTGAGAGGAGAGGGTCCGGTGAAGAAATAGGAGGGGAAGGAGGAAAAAGATAAGAAGAGAAAAAGAAGAAAATAGTGGTGGGGCAGCCGCTTGGTGGAGGAGATACGGAAAAAAAAAGGAAAAGAGAGAAAAAGAAATAAAAAGGAAGGGGATAAAGAAAAAAGAAGGGGATGGGAAAAATGTGTTGTCGGGGCAATAATTGTGTAACAGCCCGGGTAAAAATTTGGATTTTTACCGGGACTGTAAAAGTCGTTTTACCGTAATTTACTGTTGAATTAATCTTGGATAATTAATTTACGGTAAATCGGGAGTCGTTTTTCAAAACCGAGGGTTTTCCCGCGCTCGGGAGTATCTTTCCGACTAACCGAGCCTCGGTTTTCAGTTCCGAGAGTTGGACGACGCTCAGGAGAATTAAACGGATTTTCCGACCCCAAGTCATATTTTTGGACTCGGGAGGGGAAAATACGATTTTGCCCCTGTCATCTTCCTTTTCTTCTTTTCTTTTCTTCTTTTCTTTCTTCTTTTTCTCTTTTCTTTTTCCCCTTTCTTTCCCGTCACCTTCCTTCTTCCGCCCGTGACGCAGCCGCCTGCCCCATCATTTCCTTCCTGCCCCTCTCCCGTGAGCCCCTGTCTGCCACCTTCTTTTTGTCTTCCTTCTCCTCCCTCTCTTCCTCCTCTTCTCCTTTCTTCCTCCTTTTTTTTCTTCTTTTTCCCGCATCTCTTTCTCCTTTCTTCTTTCCCTACCTTCCTTCTTTTCCTTTTCTTTCCTTTTCCCTTCTCCTCTTCTTCACCCGAGCTCGCCTGCACCTTCACCACCGCGCCACGAGCCACCTCACACACCGCCACCAAACGCCCACGCCGTGACCACCATCACCTCCACCACGCAGCACCACCACCAACCATCACTCACACCGCCCCCATACACCCGAGCTCCAACCTCCTTCTCTTCCTCCTCCGCTTGCCACCCGGCTCCACCTCACGCGACGCCGACCCGGAGTCCTCCACCACCGCGCGCCGCCTCGCCATCATCCATGCCGCCCGCGCAGGTAAGCATGAAGAAGACGACACTATGCATGGCTGTTTTGTTTTCATGCATGGGCTAGTGGGCTTAGGCTTTAGTTTGGGTTTTTTATGGGTTATAGTTTATGGTTGGGCTAGGGTTGAGTTTGGGCTTAAGCTTAGGTGTTGTTGTGGGTTGGTTATTTGGGTGGGCTGAAGTTTTTGGTTGGGTTTAGAGTTGGGTCATGTGGGCTTTGGCTTGTGGGTTAAGGGTTTTAGTTTGGGTTGAAATATTTGTTTTGGGCTTGGGTTTTGTTGGGTTTAAGTTTGGGTTTGTTTTGGACTTGGACCAT